>SKCR01034818.1:0-280590 GCA_019454045.1 Zanthoxylum bungeanum | reverse complement strand
AGAGTGTGTTTCTTGTAGGAACCTGATACAATCGGGGATTTTACCTGTTACGCTTAAACTCGGAAGGGATGGTTTGAATGTATGGTTTACAACAATTCCAAAAATATATATATATATATTAAAAAATGAGTGGAAATAATAGGGTGGACCACCGACACGTGCGTATTTGGCACCGATTTTTGCAAGACAACGTTATGGTTGTTGACTTTGCAACGAGGATCTGACATTTTTATTTCTAATCCCTCCACCGAAAGTTAGACCAAACGTGGATCAATTTGGTGCCACAACTACACTCCACTCCCAATCTTTTACGTTTTATTTTGCCCTTAATCATTACCTCAATCATTTTAATCCGATGTTAATAGGATTGGTTGGAATATCTCCATTGGAATTGGGTATCTTATTTCGTTTAATATAAAATTTATGATGATTTTTCATTTCAATTAAAAAATTTGATAGAAATTCATGATGATTTTTTTGTTCAAAATGTTTTCTATCAATTTGGGGATTTTCATATCCATGTTAAAATATTTTGTGCTAGGCTTTTTAAAAGTGATAGTTTTTTTTTAATTTTTGAAATTAAAAAAACTAATTTTTTGAATTTTTAATACTGAAAAATGAAAAAAACTAAAGAATTTCAATGTTTTTAAATTTTTTTAAAGTTCAGAATTTAAAATTTAATTATAAATGTAAGTATTTATAAATAAATATAAATCTATATAATTAACAAAATATTTTTTATTAATAAAAACCAGGTTCAGGTTTTTTCCTAAGCCCGCCCAGACCCGAGCCTTAAAAATGACTTCGGGCCGGGCTCAGGCTTTTTCTGCCACCCCAAATATGGAAGGTTTTCAAATGATCAATTTGATGAGAAACCAACAAGAGTTAATGTGATTATTAGGGTTTATATAAAATTGGGAGGGGTGGGGTTTTGAAATTTATGAGATAAAGAGTTGATTTTGTAAAATATTCGGCGATTTCAAGGTTAGAGTGTTGAAATCGGCAGATGATCGGTCAACATTCAGTAATGAAAATTCATTGAAATTGGTACAAAAATGTCGTCAATTTTGACGAATGCCTAACCCCAATAATTTGGGGCTTGGGGCGGCGGCCCTAATTTGCCAAACCTAAACGGTCGCCTAGGCGTCCTTGAACGGTGCATTTTAGAATAGTGATTTCAATTAAAATTTTGGGATAAATCTTTGTTCCGATTTAAAAATCTCGTGGACATTTAAGATAATTCTTCATCCTGATTATATAATCGACTGAAATTGAAATTGAGATTGAGAAATCCTGACCCAACAAACCAATTGCCAGCTCTACATGCCAGCCTCAGGCCAATGTGAATATGTGATTATGGATAAACGAAATGGTAGAGGAAGAATTGAGTACGAGACTGTCTTTAATACCATATTAAAAAGAATCGTTTGATTCAAATGTCTAAAAAAAATAACTTTCATACCAAAGAAGAAAACAAGTCTCCATAATATTATAATTTTGCAATGTGTAATTTTGTATTTGCATGGGCACGGCAGTTGGCAGTTGGCAGTTGATTATTACCTACTACTACCTTTTTAATAACATAGCTGTGGTAAAAATAGGATAAAGAGAAATTGGTTTTTTGACTTGATATTTTTTAAAACTGTCGACAAAGCCGAAAGGATCCTTATTCCTTATTTGGCATTATATGTGTATTTGCATTTTGCACTATCATAAATTTGGCTATTGAGTTTTTTTATTCAAAAAATAAAATGATAAATTAGATCAAATAAATAAAACATTTTCCTACTAATTAAATGAGGTCAGTTTTGTATATTTATTGATACTATTATGCTCGAAATTATTAATTCATTAAATTTGATAAAATATAGATATATATTTATGGTTTATGTTTATATCAATTTAGGATACCTATTTATTTAAACATCAAAGCCAAAAAAAAAAAAAAAATTCCAAAATTTTAAGGTTTCTTTTTACTTGAAATAATTCACTAATATTTAGTATTACTTATCGCTATGTAATTTTTAGAACAATGATATTTTTACAAAAACGATAACAAAATAATGATAAAATAACTTATAAAATCAGGTAATTTTAAATATTATTTTTTTGTAATTTTTTTGACAACCAAAACTACTACTTAATTTTGGTTATTATTTTATGACTCTCTTATATCAGTATTTTGTACAAAATCATTATTATAATTTGTAGCCCTAAAAATGTCCAAATAGGTAGATATTTTGCCAACAAAGTGAGTGGGGGGTGGACAGCAAAGAAGAGAAATTGGAGTGGAAGCTACGAAACTTGAAAACCGTGTGGGACCCAAAGAAAGCCGACCAACCAGGAGACTTCTACAAATTCTCTTTTAACAATTGTAAAATCATATTCATATTCATATTCATATTCATATATAAAACCCTTCAAAGGCCTCACTTCACAAAGACACAAAAGCAAAACCTCCCCTGTTTTGTCTCTGTTTCAAATATCTCCACTTCCCCCATAAAAAAATTTAAAAAAAAAATTCAAAGCTTTCACCTAAAACAAATTGCACAAGCTTGGGATTTCCTTCATGATTCTTTTCCGCTCGCTCTCTCTGTGTTACAAGATGATTTGAATTGGTTTTGGTATCCGATTCTGTTTTTGGTTCGATCGGATTAGCTATTATAATCAAATCAATCACAACTTAGATTCTGTAATTTGGTCTCTGTTTCTTCTTTTGACCAAATTTTGAATTTGGACTTTCTTTATTTATTTTTAAAATTTTAGCAATTGGGTTCTTCTTTGGTGGAATCTATTTGTGTGTGTGTGTCTATATATAGGATCATTGAGTCTGTCAAGAGAGCGAGCGGGTAATTGATAAAAGTGTGAATCAATGGCTGCAGCAAAGAACAGTGGCAAATCAAAAAAGGGTGTTGATGAAACGACAGAGAAGATGGTTACAAGCCAAGATTGGCAGATTGGTAAAGGAAAGGATTTTGATTTCAGTAGCCTCGATAGGCGACAGCTATGGAGGTCAGTTTTAGATGAAGCTTCTATGTCTCAAAGACCTCTTAAAAAGATCTGTAGCCCTGAAAGACAAGAAAATCCTGTTCAAGTTTCATCTTCTTTTGCTTATCAATCACCTTCTCCAGCTTCAGCTTCAGCATCAAATCTTGGTTCATCATCTTCGAGACTTGTATTTCCTTTCGCTTTGGATACATCTCAACAAGCTACTCTTCAATATCCCCAACAATTTGTAACGCCACAGTTACAGACTCCATTGCCAAATTTTCGCCCACCAATTCAACCGACACAAACTCAGCAACAAATGATCTCTTTTAGCCCTCACCAGCAGCACCAGGGCTTCAGTTACCCTCCTTTTTTCGCTGGAGAATCCGTACTGCCTCATCAGCAACACCAGCAGCAACTTCTTCGTTACTGGAGTGATGCATTGAACTTGAGTCCTCGAGGAAGGTTGATGATGAATAGAATTGGACCAGACGGGAGGCCATTGTTTAGGCCTCAAGTGCAGCCTCTAAACACTACAAAGCTTTACAGGGGAGTGAGACAGAGACATTGGGGCAAATGGGTAGCTGAAATTCGTCTCCCTCGTAATAGGACTCGCCTTTGGCTTGGAACATTTGACAGGGCTGAAGATGCCGCCTTAGCCTATGATCGCGAGGCCTTTAAGTTGAGAGGAGAGAATGCTAGGCTCAATTTCCCTGAATTGTTTCTCAATAAAGATAAAGCAGCAGTGTCCACAGCTCCTGGTTCAAATGTTTCATCACCACCAACTCCTCATGAAAGTTCAAGTTCAATACCAAGTCGATTCCAGGCTCAACACGCTAAAGACAACCTAAATTCTCAGGTCATGAACTCAGAACCAATGCCACCACAGCCTCAAGGAGAAAATCCTGACAGTGAGTCAGGTTTAGGGTCCAGTGAGGCTACGGCGAGTGATGAAGTGCAGGCGTTTGCTGAGGGTTCTGGTTCAGGAGAAGGTGTTTCAGGTTCCCAGGAATTAGCCTGGGGTGAAATGGCAGAGGCTTGGTTCAATGCAATTCCAGCAGATTGGGGTCCAGGTAGTCCTGTGTGGGATGATTTAGACACCTCTAACAATCTTTACATCCCTGCAAATCTTCCATTTGTCAACCCAAATCATCAAGATTTACATGATTCCAATCCCCAGAGGCAGCAGAACAATTCAGGTTCTGCTTCTTCTTCTTCTTCTTCTTTTGCTTCACCTTATTGTCCCATGAAACCCTTCGTTTGGAAGGACCAAGATTCATAGATCACCCACAAGATTTGTCGGTTTCCAAGAGTTTGCATAGTTTTTATGTAAGCTAGGAGAATTTTCAATCCTGAAACCACTCTAATCTTTCCACTGGTTGCTGATTTTTCACAAAACAACCTGTGATCTGCTTTCATATTCATATTTTCTCCCAAATGCTTCAGGTTTTTTAAGATTTTCTTTCCTTTAGATCTCCCTTCCACCTCATTTGCTTCAAAAGGCTGCATATTTATCAGGCCTTTTATTAGCATCAAATATGTCTCTAGCTAGCTAGTATCATTTCATTTTACATTCACAGCATGTTTTCAGCTTGTCGCAGATGGCCTTGTAGTGATTTTAGAGCAGGACCATAATAGAAAGGAGACAGTTTTGTGATCTCCTCATTGGGTCTATAAATCTCCAGGTTTATTTTTATGCTCGGAAGATGATATCGATATGTAATTTTGTACATTTTGTATTTTATTATTATTACAACATCTTAATGTAATGTTTACTTTCATCTACAGTAGCTGTCATGATAGCTGAAGCCATTTGCAGAACCTATCATTTTACATAATTCGATTTTGTTGTGACAGAGAGCTTTTTTGTTGTCAGTAAATTATCCACCAAGCAAAACATGTCAAGCCTTGTGAATACTTGCTTCCATAGCAAACCAATTAAACTTTAATGAGAATGATTAGTGAAGAATTCTACTCCATCGAAAGAGTCTTGCGAGTGCCAATGATCGTAATTTTCACATATTATGCAATCGCACTTATCGTTTAAATAGTATAAAAGTATCGATCCTTCGAAGACTTATTACATATTCTACCAATTATGAAGACTCTTTACCTACAAGTATCTAAGTAAAATTAATTGTATAGTTTTGTTGGATTTAGAACTAATGCTTAGAAAAACAAAGACGATTATGAAAGCTTTGAAGACAACCAATGAGAGAAAGACATCCACGGTAGTGAATCCACACAACACTTATGTGAAAGATGAATTGACTAGCCTATATTTGTGTGATAAATCAACTTATTAATTTGGAACACTAATTCATCCACAAGACTCTTTCGATGGTCATGTGAAAATATTTAGACTTAACCAATTAACTATAGTTCTATGTCAATTACCTAGCCCAAATTCATTAAGAACGAATTCCAATTGTGATTACAAACGCCCTATATGTATATTTCTATCATGTAAGGAAATACCTTCGATTAGATCGTGCGTTATTGAACCTAAGGCCAAACCTAAAATTCATTTTTCAAGTTCAAATATGTTTCCCAAAGCAATAAGAAGCATTCAACATAAGGATTCAATAAATAAGCCAATAAGTCACACAAAATATAAGGAGAATTTATTGTATAAACTTAAAGTTTTGAACTTCATCACAACCCTAAATTAAGTGTTTAGTTGCAACGCATAGCAGAGATTACTAAACTAATAATCAAAATTAAACAAAACATCATAAAAGAGAAGAAAATAATAAACTCTATTGAAGTCAACAGTCTTATTCCCTCTTGATGTTAAATCTCGATGCTATGCTCGCTTGATGTGTTTCATTCTCTCTCAGAAGTCTCTTTGACGGCCTCCAAAATTGTATAGGGCTTGGGACAGACTATTCTTTTATAAGGAGATCTGGTTCCTTCATGTATACGATTCCTTAAAACCTGGAAATCGTGTGCGTATCGCGACGCTCAAGGCCTAGCGTTGAGACGCTCGTGCCTGTTTTTGTGGCATTGCGACTCTCAAAAGGTCATGTCGTGACATAGACTAAAAAACTACACTCTGTCTGATTTTTCTACTACAGCACGTCGTGACGCGCTGTCCAGCGTCGGGAGCATAGGCACAATTTCGCTCTATTTTACCATTTCTTCGCTCGTTAAGACCGTTTCAGCCATCATATGCTCTTATCCTAAAAAAAAATGAAACACTTCAAAATGCCAGTTAAAAAGGCGATAAATATTAACATATTCAGTGCTTATCAGCCGGTTAGCTCAACTGATAGAAGAGATTTGATTTCGAACCATGCTCACTTGAGTGGGGGTGGGAGAGAAACTTTGATTTTCATTCTTTCAATGCTTAAAAAATTAATTAATTTAATTAAATCAGTATGGAACAGTGATCATGCTTTTAGAAATCATGGGCGGTTTGCTGGATTTCCCATGTCTAGTATTTTATGCTTAGAGTGATATAAACTTCTGAAATTTTTCTAGGAATATTCAAATTTAGGAATGTGACTGATGACTTATTTTATCATCTTCTTATCTGGGAATCAACCATATCCTAAATTGTTTATCACAGCTACTTTGGCTTATTCCGGAAGTGCTTCTAATCTTAAGAGCTTTCACTGCTAAAGCACCCCAACCGAAAGAGGAATAAATAATTTTTTTTTTTTTTTTTAATAAATTACGATCATTAATTATCGAATAATAATTTTTATATATCGGAATCTTAATCGTATATTACATTATGAAAATCTCTCAAATTCCTCTTTAAAAATACTTCTGCAAGGAAGAAGCACTTTCTTAAAACGTTTTTGACAACACTAAAAACATTCATAAGCACGCCATGCTTAATCATTAATACCTAAACAATAAGGATTGGATATTGACTAGATGACGGCGAAAGGTGGGGTTTGTCACCGGCCCATGAGATCATCTAAATTTCTTATTTGTGATGCCACAAGAAAGATTAAATTAGAGATAACAAAATGATATGATATCTAATGATGCAGATGATAAAATAATAATACATTTAGTAATCATACTATTAATAAATAAAGATGGTATTAACGTACAAGACTCTCGCAATAAGTCGGGTCTGAAAAAGTTCATACCGTTAATAAAAAAATAAAAAATATATGGGATTAGAAAGCTAATGTTCTTTCCTGTAAACCAAACCTATTTATTTTGATGTCAAGGTGTGGCTGCTACAGTCCGCCCTTCTCCAGATAAAATGTTGTTAATTTGTTAACAACTGATGGCTGGCCATGAAAGCTGGAACCTGAAAATGATAGGCAAGTTAAAGGACAAATTGGGATTTGGTAAGGATGCATGAATAAATCAATAAGCAAAATTTTCAGTCATTACATTTTTTTTTTTTTTGGCAGTTTTCCAATTATTTGGAATAAATAAGAGCCTTAGACTCTGACCAAGAATAAAAAAATAATTGGGTATTAGTCAGGCAATAATATGTAGAAAGTCAAGTGGAAGCCTGCAACTTTGGTTCAATAATCAAGTTATTTTGATATTTAACCAGGATATGCCGTCACTGGGCATTGATGATGCCAAATGTGTCAACTGTTTAATCAACTACAACTAAATAAAACCATTTTCTCATTAACTATACAGGTGTTTAGATTTAATCTGGCTATCAGAGACATATGTTGATATACAGTTGAATCTTTCTCAGCATATCTTCTTAGTGGAATTACTACAAGCAAACAAAGGTCCAATATGAGGGTGACACATTTCGTGGTATTACAGTACTAGTAGACAGGAGAGATCAGACCCATGGATTTCGAAGAGTTCCGAAGAGATTATGATTTGACATGAAAGAATAGACCCCGACCCCAGAATGGCATTATTTTCATTTCACTCTGGAATGGAGAAACTCCGAGCTCAGTCCAATCCGATCTACACCTAATACGGAGATGACTCACTCAAAAACCCATCATAATACATTGGAAGCATTCTGACATCAATATCAATACTCCGAAATACTTGATGTCACATATATCACCATCAAATATTAGTGGACTTTAATAGCAATCCACTTATCTTAACATACAAGCGTGTTTAAACATGCGTCATAACATGTGTAATTAAATCTAATGTCATATTAGAGCATGTATCATGCCATATGTGCAACATGCGACTTAAGAACAATCCAGTTACGAACAAGTGTCAATCAGAAATTGATACCTACACGCATATAACTCTATATAAGCCAATGAGCTTGTAGATAATGAGATTAGACAGACTCATAATTGGAAAAAAAAATACTATCAAAGCATAAGCATATTAATTTCTTTCTAAGCCACTTGATTACGAAAAACGTAAAGGAGAAAATATTCTAACCTACAAACACATTTGTGCATGCCCACTATGTTGGATTTCATAACAAACCCAGAATTCATTTGGAGTTCAAGCCCATCAAATTGAAAGTAATATTCTCTATCTTTCTTTTGCCAGCCACAACGAGGATAGACTACATGAACCGTTTGATTATATCATCCTCATATGTGATCATTATTTTATTAAATTCCATAAAATATGAGTTTCTCTTTATTATTTTTATTTATGCCAATTTGAGTATTATCCAATTTTACTAAACATATGACAACACTATTTGGAATTGATGCTACACACTTTCTTTTCAATTTCTTCGTATAGTGCTTTACATTACCCTCAATATCAGGGCATATTTAGTATTGAATTGCAAAATGTTAATGAAAAAAACTTTCCATATTTTGTATTGGGCTGGAACTTCAGTCTCCAAATGCAGTCCAATTATTGTCAATTACACCAAGGCCCAGCACAAAGCTTGTAGGATTACAATTGGAACATACATATCAAAGAAATCCAATATTCAAAAACTGATTGGGTGATGGAAGCCAGAGTGGCAAAACCAGACAGCAATGCATGACTGTTTTGTCTCTCATGATAACTGAAAATCTAACTTGAGATTGAGAAACTCATCTTGAAACACAGAAATTAAAGAACTCAACTTTGATAGCATTTGTGTTGTCCCAACTCTCATGTCTCTCCAAGCAGCCTCTGCTGTCTCCATCTACAAAGAGGTCATCTGCAAGCAAATGAAACTGTTTGATTTCTTAAAAAAGACTTGGCCTTTTTGAGCTTTTCCTGATATGGGATTCTATGTTGTGTTTACAGGGGAAGCCTATTTCTCTTAAGGAGACAGGTTTCTTTGGAGTTTCAGTTCCATCCCACCACAAAGCTGAGTTCAACCCTTCCCAGGTTAGTGGAAATGTAAATTAGATAGATATATGACTTTCTTTCTATTATATATATATATATATATATTTAAATCCTGAGATTCAATGCTCTTGTGTTGCTTTAATGTTCCCATAAAATAACAGTAAGTGGTATTATGAAACATGATGAACATTTTTCCTTCAAATCCATAAGAAACTAGTTCACATGCAGAGTTTTAGAAGAAAGAAACTACCTGTTTCAATCATTAAGGCCCAAACAGCGGCTACAACCCCTGCAATTGACCAAGCTGCACCAGAAGGAAAGAAAACCGCTCGAAAGGGCAATGTAATAATCACTGGTGCCTCCTCTGGATTGGGTCTGGCCACAGCTAAGGCACTGGCTGATACAGAAAAATGGCATATTATCATGGCATGTAGGAATTTTCTCAAGGCTGAGAAAGCAGCCAAATCAGCTGGGATTCCAAAGGAGAATTATACCGTCATGCATCTTGACCTTGCTTCCCTTGACAGTGTCCGTCAATTTGTAGACAGTTTCCGACGTTCTGGTAGGCCACTTGATGCGTTGATTTGCAATGCTGCTGTCTACTTACCCACAGCTAAGGAGCCATCATTCACAGCAGAAGGATTTGAGCTCAGTGTTGGAACCAACCATCTTGGACACTTTCTCCTCTCAAGACTACTGCTTGATGACTTGAAGCAGTCGGACTACCCATCAAAGCGTCTCATTATCGTTGGCTCCATTACAGGTACCTGTATTACTTGGTTTTCTGAATCCAAATTTGGCATGCTATTTAAAAACACACACTTGAGACATCTGCTGCAAATTGTATTTTAGGAAACACAAACACCTTGGCTGGCAATGTGCCTCCGAAGGCAAACCTTGGAGATCTGAGAGGACTTGTTGGAGGCTTGAATGAGCTGAACAGCTCACCTATGATTGATGGAGGAGAATTTGATGGTGCCAAGGCCTACAAAGACAGCAAAGTCTGCAACATGCTAACGATGCAGGAGTTCCACAGACGCTACCATGAGGAAACAGGAATTACCTTCGCCTCTCTCTACCCTGGTTGCATTGCTACAACAGGCCTGTTTAGGGAGCACATACCCTTGTTCAGGATTCTTTTCCCACCTTTCCAAAAGTACATCACCAAAGGTTATGTATCAGAAGAGGAAGCTGGAATAAGACTCGCACAGGTGAGCTAAGAATCATTAAAATTAAACAAACAATTTTATGGGTACTCGTGCAGGCAAGTAATATTTCTGTATTATAGGTTGTGAGTGATCCAAACCTGTCAAAGTCTGGTGTCTACTGGAGCTGGAACAAGAACTCTTCTTCATTTGAAAACCAGCTATCCAAAGAAGCCAGTGATGCAGAGAAGGCACGTAAGCTTTGGGAGGTCAGCGAGAAGTTAGTTGGATTGTCCTAAATGAGCACTGGAATCTCGACCACCTACCTGTTCCAAGGAAGATACACTATTGAGTTTCTGTAATCAGACAGTATAGCTCCTTGCTATTTACCTTTTGCTCGTATATAATAAATTCTTTTTCATATACAAGAACTTCAAATGAAGGGTTCCATCTTTTATGAAATAACACAAACTAGTAGCAGTAGCAGTGTATTCTTTTCAGCATAACTCACTCCTTCCCAAAGGCACAATTGCAGCAGTACACATATTGTTCCTAAACTTAAAGCTATAATTTTGAAAATGGTCAAAACTAAAACAAGCTAAGCCATATCCTTGCTTTATGGACTTTTGATCTCTAATTAAATTGGCCCTTTTAATTTCAATCGAGACTTATATTGTCATTTGCCACATTAATACAAAATACCTAAAGAAATTAATGCATGAGTGCTGTCATTTTGTATACCCTCTCTTGACTTTAGCTGACTTGTTGAGCAAGTTAATGGGTGCGGTGTTATTTGTTATACAAAATGACTTTGGTAATTAGTAGGGAAGCTAGCGAAGCTGTATGGGCAGCTGACCAGCGCACATTCTGAACAGTTGAACAGTGGATACACCATGGGAAATCCAGTTTCATCATCCGGTTCCGATTCTAAATATTGAAGAGCCGGAATCTATTCGGAAACATTCGGTTCCTAATTAATAGGAAGCGAAACCTACCTTAACCGGTTTCGAAACCTAATTTTCGATTCGATTCAGTTTTAAGAGTTTCCGGATATAACCGGAACCGTTGCTCACCCTTAGTCAAAAACAGCTTTGCCACAGCAGCTATTACATGGGGATCTTGCTTATTTTATGCTTCAGTTCATCCTGAATTGCAGCAAAACAGAGTTCACGGTTACGAGGATTTTTAATCAGAGTACGCATCAGGCCTAGGAATTGAAAAACCAATAATTAGAGTACGCATCAAGCCTAGGAATAGATAAAACCAATAAGTTCGCTGAGATGTGTAGATTAATACGAAACAAACCATCAAAGCCAGATCATTGATAATAAACGAATCACTGACAGCATTTCTATTCAGGAAATACAAAAACATCGTGTTCAATGATGCCAGATACTTCTTCATACATAACCATAACTTCATCACTACAGAACAGATATGCTTTTTAACCATAACTTCATCACTACAGAACTGATACGCATTTTAAGGAGTATAATGTTAAAAGCAAGATATCAGCACAAGCCTCGGAACAGATAAACATATCTAAAAAAACAAAGAGCTCACAAGCAGCTAGTGTCTACTGTTTTCAGCAGCAGTCTCTTCCTTCCCAAGTGCTAAAACAACTTTCTTTAGGATTGCTTCAGTTGGCTGGTGAGAGTTCTCCACTGCCTTAGAAATTGCTTGCCATTTCTCACCATGCTTTGGCTCGGCAGCAACGCATCTCTTCAGCACATCCTTCTGGTTCTCCTCACTGCCATGCTGCAGCTCAAACTTGTAGTACAATGCCCAGAAATCCCCAATATCTGGGGCAAGGGTCACTGCCCTGTTGAGCCAAGTCCTTGCCTTATCGACCTTCCTATCATGCCAGAACAACTTCGCCACAGCAACTATTACATGGGGATCATGATCACAATTCTTGATAGCATCTGAACTCTTACTTTTCCGCTGTGGACGAGGAACCATCTCAATTGATGCAGCCCATAATCTACCACTCTTCGGACACTCCTGCAATGCCTTGGCCATCATTGTATCAGCTTCCTTCTTATTTCCATGCTTCAATTCAGCTCGAATTGCAGCAAGCCAGAGTTCCGGATTATGAGGATTCTTCTTCCTAGCCATAGTGAGCACTGCTCGAGCTTTACTCAGCCCATTCATCTTTTCCTCCAATTGGCAAGAGAAAGCCAAAGAGGAATACAGTTAGGACAATGCTTAAGACCTGACTCATAAGCTTCTTTAGCTTGTACCAAGCGACCAATACGCTCCTCCAACTGTCCCAGCATCAACCACAGCTTGAAAAATGATGGGAATTGCTTCAACCCTTCATCAAGCAACCTCCTCTCCTCTGCATTGTTCCCCAATTCTCTCTCAACAATTGCTGATTTCATCCATACTCTCTCCGTACCACCCCTATCTCTTGCCTTAGCAAGGAGCATTCTTGCTCTCTCCGGCTCATGGTTCTCAAATTCAAGCTTAAATGCCGCAAGCCAAATCTCCTCTGAATTAGGTATAGCAGCATAAGCTTCTTGAAGAATAGCTCGTGCTGCTGGGACATCTCCTGCAAGCCACTTCTCTTTTGCACCCATAAGCCAAAGAACCTCGGCCTGTGGGCAATATGTCACAGCTTTTCTCAGCAAAGCATCAAGAGACTCCCTAGTACCGTGGCTCTTCTCAAGCTGAGCTGCCTTAAGCCAAATGCTCTTTTTAGTCAAAAACACAGTGAGGGCATGGGCATAAATGGCTCTGGCAGTCTCAATAGAACCCCTTTTCTTACACTCCTCTGCATCTGCCACCCAAGTTCTTTTCCTATCCTCTTCTTCAACACCAATACCAATTGTGTTCTTAATGATGGCTTGACAAGTTATCACAGACCCCGCTCTCTCTGCAACCTCAGCCTCTTTCATCCATGCCTCTCGGTCAATAACAACCTCTTCTCTTTGCAATGCCCTTATACCCCTCTCAATGATCTTCCCTACCATAGAAGTATTCCCATTGGCTTCCTCCAGCTTAGCAGCTGTTATCCAAATTGCCCGTTCTTTAGGCAACTTCTCCCTAGCCATGTTAAGCACCATTCTTGCTTCTTTACAAGTTTCCAACCTGGCCAAGGCCAACCACAACTCCACATCTAAAGGACAACACTCAACTGCTCTATGTAACAACAACCTAGCTTCCTCCTCATTAGCTAACTCCACAACAGCCTTCCACAGCCTAACCGAATCGGGCACATTCTCCAACCCCTTACGCAACACTCTACTCTTATTTGTGTCGTCATGTTCTAATTTCGCCGCCTGTAACCACAACTTAACAGAGTTTGGAATCATTTTCACTCCACTAGCAATAACAGCTTTAGCCTCATCAGGACTCGCAAGCCTACAAGCTTCTAACCAAACATCTTCATTCTTTGGACACTCCTCACAACCTTTTTTTATCAACTGTCTCGCTGCAGCTATCTTCCCAGCCACTTCCTCCAACCTAGCAGCAGCAATCCAACCCGGAGGATGTTTTGGGTTAGTTTGAGTTACACTCTTCAACAATAATCTAGCCTTCTTAATATCCGAAATCTCAGCATCACTAGTAATTTTCATACTCTTCAAGTCAGTTAAATAACCTTTCGGATCAACCACAGTCAACCCAGATACAGAATCGGATAAACGATCCAATTTCAATGACAAAACCGTACCTCTACCTTCACCTACAGCAGTCAAGTCAGTTACAGGCGTCTGACTCCATGGCGTCTCAGTCCCACCAGCAGCTCTACTCTTGGGGTCCAATGCCGTCACATGCTCTTGCTCTTTTCTGGCTTTCTCCAACATAGTATCAGGCACCGGAACAAAGCTTTCAAATCTCTTTTTCTTATTTCTCAACGAATAATCACCAATTTCTGGAATGCTATCCCATTCTTGAGCCGATAAAGTGTACAACTTCCTCTTCAAATCAGCAAACTGCTCAGTAATTTTTGGATTTGACGCACGATACTTCTCAATCTCTTCCTTCAACCTCGCCTCACGCCGATCCTTTCTTCGCGAATCCATTCTCTTATCAATCGCTTCCCACACAGCATCAGCCTCCTTATCATCTTCATCATACTCCGAGTTTGCAAACAAACCAACATCGTTTCCTTCAAATTCATCAAACTTCTGATTCTCATCGTACCCTTTATCCTCCCCTTCATCTTCATCTTCATCCTCTCCATGCTTCCCCCGTCCTCTTCCCACACCAGCAGATCCAGAAGCCCCACCAATAGTCGTGGCAGAACGATCAGGCAAGTCAGGAGCCGCACGGGCCGGTCCATATCAGATCGGGTAGTGAATCCGGTGGCTCCACGTCCCAAACCGGCGACATAATTCGGAGGGGGCTTGGAGTTGAGGAAATCGAGACGGGGTTTGGCAGGCGGAGGAGGAGGAGGAGGAGGAGGCGCGGCGGAGTTGGTCCCAGGGACGGGGCCGCCGCCGCCGAGGAGAGGGACGTGGAGGATTAATGTTGAATACCGGGAGATGCCGAGCTGGGAGAGAAGGGGCAGAATCGTGATTTGATGGTATTAGAAAGTTTTGAAGAGAGATCGGGATTTGGGTTTCTTGGTGGAGGGTTTGTTTGAGCGAATTGAGAGTTGTGGTTTTAGGGTTTAGATTAAGGAAGATGGTTCTTGAATTGGGTGGTGATATGAACACCATCTTTACAAAATTACAGAGTGTCCTAGGGTTTCTACTCTAAATTTGATGAGCAGCGTTCTTCATAAATAATGGACTTGAAGGAGAAGATTGATGGCGGTGAATGAAGCGAAGGTGGTGAAGATATCAGTGGGCCAGCATCGGGTCGGGTTATGGCTAGAATTTACCCGATTAGTGGCCCATTCAATGTGGACATATTTTCATATGACAAACTCGTTGATTACTCTCCAAATAAATCTCAGGTTCACGAATCAGACGTGCATATAATCTCATTAATAATATATAAAATAAAAGTGAGCATATAATTAGACAATCTAATTATATTAGGTTTGCGACAGTAATCGAGCTAGCACAGGACCAAATGGACCTACGTTCCGAGCTCCAATAATTCCGAAATATTAATTTAACTATTTAATCAAATATTACGAATTATTAACTCCACGTTATTCCACTAAAAGCTCGAAGATGAACTCCCGTTACCTTAGATAGAATAAATAAACCGAACAACTTCGGTGTCCATCGATATAGTCATTACATATGGATATAACATTTCACGAATATCTCATAAATAGAGCCGGGTCATAAGTCCGTTAAACCCCTCTAAATATTTTGTCTCTTAAGCACCATTGATTCTATAATGAACAATTAATTCATAACATTTATGATATAAAAATTTCTATTCGCAAAGAAAAGTTGAGCGCTCAAATTGTTGAAGTCCCGAATCAACTCTTAAAAGAGATATTCATCTACTTCTCATAAGAATGAGTGAATTCCATATCTATGTAAAACGTTCCCAGCTACATAACAAACCATATCCCCAAAATACATAGTTATTGGCCGGGAATGCAACACCGACCTCACTATAGTAAATCAAAGGACATAGCCTGTCATGCAGGAGTTCGTAATACACTCAGGATTAAGATCGAATCCATATATAACCATCTATTAGATAAAATGAATTTCTTCGGTTAATAGATATTAAAAGAAATTCGTATTTATCTGAGTCCAATCCTATATGATCTCATCATATAAGGTGCTTCCATTCTCATGTCACTACATGAACGATCCCGGATCAAGGTCGTCATATACAAGTATAGAATGGACTGCAGCTATAGATAAACCACAAACAAAGTATCATCTTTGTTTGCCTCTATGGACTATTTGGATTACTAACTTCAGACTTAAATCCTCTTGTGCATCAAACATACACTAAGTCTGAAGGTACAATAATAATCAAGGTAAACAAGACAATTGGACAATATGCGATATAAATCAAACAACTTTGATAAAATGAATAATGCATTTATTATTATTACAATAATAAATTCCATTTACAATACATGAAGCTCTAGGACATAAATATCAACAATCTTCCACTTGGACTAGAGAAAATAGGACATGTCATGTAATCTTAAACCCTTTAGGTGACCTTCAAACACTTTAGCCGATAGATCTTTGTAAATGGATCAGGCAGGTTGTCTGCGGATGGAATCTACGTGACAAGCGATATCTCATATCTGCACTATCTCCATGATGAGGTGATATTTCCTCTCAATATGCTTACCATTCTTGTGGCTTCTTGGTTCTTTGGAGTTCGCCAATGCACCACTATTATCGCAATAAAGTGTGAATGGTTTATCCATATTTGGAACAATTTCCAGATCTGCCAAGAACTTACGGAGCCAGACTGCTTCCTTAGCTGCTTCACAAGCTGCTACATATTCAGCCTCCATGGTGGAGTCAGCAATACAATATTGCTTTATACTCATCCATACTATAGCTCCACCATCCAGGGTGAACACTGATCCAGATGTTGATTTCCTAGAATCGACATCCGTCTGAAAATCAGAGTCAGTATATCCTCTCAGAATCATATCCTGACTTGTATATACAAGCATATAATTTCTCGTTCTTCGAAGATACTTGATAATATGTTTCACTGTCACTAGCTACCAATGATCTAATCCTGGGTTGGATTGAAACCTACTGACTACTCCCACTGCAAAACAGATGTCCGGTCTCGTGCATAACATAGCATACATAAGACTTCCAACTACTGAAGCATATGGAATATATCTCATCTCCTCAACTGTTTGAGGTGTCTTAGGAGACTGTTCCTTAGACAAATGAATTTCATGTCTGAAAGGTAAATTACCTTTCTTGGAATTATGCATTCCAAATCTCACAAGAATCTTGTCGATATAGGATGCTTGAGACATTGCTAACAGTCGTTTCTTGCGATCCCGAATGATCCGGATACCAAGTACATAACTTGCCTCTCCCAAATCTTTCATTTAGAATTGGTTAGCTAGCCAGATTTTCACGTCTGATAATATCTTTACATCATTCCCAATGAGTAAAATATCATCGATGTATAACACAAGGAAAACCACATTCCCATCAATGATGAGCTTGTAGACACAAGGCTCATCGATGTTCTGCTCAAATTTATAAGACTTGATCGTAGTATCAAACCTTATGTTCCAAAATCTAGATGCTTGCTTAAGCCCATAAATGGACCTTTGCAACTTGCAAACCTTTTGCTCTTGACCTTGGGTTATGAACCCCTCTGGTTGTACCATATAGATACTTTCATCAAGATTTCCATTCAAGAATGCAGTATTGACGTCCATTTGCCAAATCTCATAGTCATAATATGCGGCAATGGAAAGAAGAATCCTGATGGATTTAAGCATGGCTACTGGTGAGAAAGTTTCTTCATAGTCAACTCCCTCTTTTTGGGTATAATCCTTTGCCACCAGCCTAGCTTTGAAAGTATATACTTTCCCATCCATTCCTATTTTTCTCTTGTAGATCCACTTGCAACCTATGAGTTTTACTCCATTAGGTTGGTCTACAAGTTTCCAGATTGAGTTAGAGTACATAGACTCCATCTCGAGGTTCATGACTTTGAGTCATTCTTCTTTATCAGTATATTCTATTGCACTATGATAGGTCAATGGATCATCTATACCATCATAAGATGCAACAACTTGCACCTTACCATTTCCTAGATAACGTTCAGGTTGTCTCACAACCCTCCCACTAAGTCTAGGTGGTATGATATCCTGATAAACTTGCATTTGACTTTCAGATGTAGAGGGTGTTATGTCTTTGTCAACATTTGACAATGGTGTACTGGTCGTACCAGCAAGTAACTCCTCAAGTAACACTTTACTTCGAGGTTTGAACTCTTTCATATAGTCCTCCTCAAGAAATGTAGCATTTATCGACACAAATACTTTATTATCTTCTAGACTATAAAAGAATCCACCCATAGTTTCCTTAGGATAGCCTATAAATAGGCACACCTGTGAACGTGGTTCCAACTTAGTAGTCTTATTCTTTAGCACATGTGCCGGACACCCCCATATGTAAAAATGTCGCAAACTAGCTTTACGACCATTCGACAACTTAAGAGAGTCATAGAAACAGACTTAGAAGGAACTACATTCAGGATATACATTGCAGTTTGCAATGCATACCCCCAGAATGAACTAGGTAGAGTGCTATAACTAAACATTGATCTCATCATGTCTAGTAGGGTGCGATTTCTCCTTTCTGCAACACCATTTGGTTGTGGTGTTCCAGGTGCTGTGAGCTGTGAAACAATTCTATGCTCAACTAAGAATTCCTAGAAATCTCTATCAATGTATTCTCCTCCACGATCTGATCGTAGAATTTTGATGTTTTTACCTAACTGGTTCTCAACCTCAGCACGATACTCTTTGAACCTTTCAAATGTATCTGACTTGTGTTGCATTAGATAAACATACCCATATCTGGAATAATCGTCAATGAAAGTGACGAAGTATTCAAAACCACCTCGGGATTTTACATTCATCAGTCCGTAAATTTCCGAATGTATTAGCTCAAGTGTTTCTTTGACTCTTATCCCTTTTCCAGTAAAAGGTCTCTTGATCATTTTGCCTTCTAGTTAAGATTCACATACAGGTAAAGTACCGAGTTTTAACTGATTTAAAACTTCATTCTTAATTAGTCTATCTATCCGGTCAAGGTTAATATAACCAAGTCTAAGGTGCCATAAATATGTATCATCATGAGAAATATTTTGCCGTTTAGTTTTAGATCTTTCAATCTTAAACATTTCAGTATTAAGCAGTGATTCATGCATTAACGGCCTTAATACATATAGATTATTTTAGGAGTTTCCCGTGTATATATTTAATCCATTTCTACTAATAATAACTGACTTATTATTAAACGAAACAGAAAAACCACATTCCATAAGTTTTGTTACAGAAATCAAATTCCTGCGAAAACCAGGAATATATAGCACACCATTCACACATAAATAACTTTTATTAAAATTCAAATTTGAAACTCCCACTGTTCTTGCTGAAACAGCATCCCCTGTCCCAACTTTCATGGTAAAGCTACCTTTAGCAAGGTCCATCCATGAGTCAAGTAGCTGCAAAGAACAACAAACATGGTTAGTGGCACCAGAATCAACAATCCATATGGATTTATCATCCTCCACCAAAAAGAGACTCAATGACAAGTAAATCGTATTTACCTGTATTTTTCTTCTCTTTAAGCTCTGCAAGATATTTTAGACAATTCCTTTTCCAATGCCCTTGTTGTTCACAATGGAAACATTTTCCTTTGACATTGGTTCATTTGGAGCTTTTGTTGTTCTTCTTTTTCGTTGGTTTTGTCTTTGCCTTCCAATCGCCTTTCTTCTTCTTCTTTGCAGATTTAGAAGATTCGGTAACATTTGCCTCGGCATTGGGCCTACGAAGACCGTTCATAACATACTCGTAATTGGTGAGCTCATTTAGCAGTTCAGTCAATGTGAAAGTCAACTTGTTCATATAACAATTGCTTTTAAACTGCAGGAAACTCTTCGAAAGGGTTTCCATGATCATTGTCACCTGGCTTTCCACATTGATACGTGCACCATGGGTTTCAGCCATATTAAGATGAGCCATCATCCTTAACACATGTTCTCGGACTGATATGTCTTCCTTCATTCTAGCGATCAATACAGAGGCAATTGCCTCATGTTGTTGCCGGTCTGAAGGTTGCCCAAACATGTTTTGTAATGACTGCATAATCATTGATGCTGTCGCCATAGGCTCATGCTGTGCAGCAAGAACCTCAGACATGGATGATGTCAAATAGCTATGGGCTTTCTCATCAGCTTTAATCCAATTATTATAGGCATTACGTGCAGCTCTGCCAGCATTAGGTGCTGGCTCAGAAGGACATTCCTTCATTAGGACAAATTTAAGGTCTTCGCATACCAAGATAGCATTCATGTCACTTTTCCATTTAACATAATTATCCCCGGTTAATTTTTCTTGTTGTTTGATAATGGAGATTATTTCAGATGCCATGACTGAAAAAATAATCAACGCACATTCAATATTCATTCGTCGCATATTAAAATTGTCAAACATTTAGGCATAAAATTAAACATGATGCATGATCAATGTATAATGAATTAGAAAACTAAAAGAATTACTATGCCACGGTTATCTATCATCCCACAAATAAGTGCCGCTGTAGAGTAGGTCAAGTATTCGCATGATAGATTGAGATATTCTCAATTGATTAATATATCTGAAATAACTCTTATTCATATATTAATCAACTACTGTTATTTTGATCAAGAAAGCTTTGATTAACAACTTAATCATTCCTTTGTGAGTGTGACCCATTATTTCGGAACCCTTGGACTTAACTAGTGAAGTGTCGCAGTAGGGCAGGTCAAATCACCAGATACATATAGAGTCTCTATCATTTCAGAATCCAAACCTGATATTGACCCAAAAAGGACACCATCCGTAGGGGGACGAAAGCAAAGCCGTCTCGAGACGCCTATTGAATCTTACGTTTCTGGATGACAATGGAGATCGCATGATATATTATGGTATACCCCTCTCCCACTCACTATTTAGAAGTGTAAGGTTTCTATCTCACTAGTTTCAAATGTATTAAGATTATGCTCGGCTAAAACATATCTTCATTAATACCAGTGGATTATTAGTGATCTAACCAATTTTAACACTTAAAATTTTATTCACTAATCCTTATTAGTCTCTACTAATCATTAACTTAATTAAACTAATTTAATCAAATTTGCTTAAGTGATCTAATTAATTTTAACTTTTAAAAATATTAGTTCACATATAGGTTTTGAAATTTTAGAATTCAACTAATAGACTATATAACATTAAACCATTTAATAGATTAAAAGTACGTTATTACTCCAAAGGTACGTGAAATTGTATCCCAAGTGTAAACCAAATTACTGTCCATTCGGAAGCGGCTATGGAATTTATATCGGGTTTCCATCCGATATACCAAGGAAAATAATATACTCATAATGTCTATTTGGTCATAAACTTGAATTCATAATTTTTAAACCTTTAAACCAATTAATCTTATTAATCCGTTTACATGCATCTTATATTCTAATTTAACTTTTAAATTTACATAAAGTCATATTTTATGACTTGAATATCATGCATGTCTACATGTTATGGCATGTGAAAATGCAAGAGTAGGCACCCTAGGCTATATGACATGTTAATAAATAATTTAAAACATATATATATGCTCAGGTCTGGGCTGAAAGCGTTCATGTAGCGTTCGTCGGGCATTCGAACGTTTCCAGGCAGTAGCTTCAAGTTTGAGTTGCGTTTGACTGGCATTCGAATGTTTTCGGTCTGGTGTTCGAACACTAGAGCTTCATTTACTTCGTTCCGGAGCATTCAGACTCCGTTTTGGTCCCCAGTTTTTTCTAGTAACTCATAACGGAATGAAGTTTTACATACATCCATAAATTACATTAACCGTGCTCTTATTTTTTTTATACTAATCTAATTAGTACAATAAATCTAAGGCATCACTTGGTCTTCAAATCTTGCTCCATGGTATGTTGTTGAGTTCTTCACGGAATAGGTTCGTAATGAGTCATTCGCGGCATTGGCTCATCCAAGTTACAAATTAAGTTATAAAATGTACTTATTACAAAGGAAATGAACTTACAACACTTGAAAGAATATGACCTTATGGTCTTACATTCCCAAATCTAAAAATAACAGCCGGAAAAAATTAACGATCAACGCAATACATTCATCTCATGAATCAAAAATAAAAATTCATCACATGAACATTCAAACCATTCATCTCATGAATGTAATTGTGCCTACTCATCATAACATATATATTAATACTTTATATCTAATATAAATTATTAAAACTTAAACTTAAAAAGAGAAAGGGTTAAGAAAACTTTTCAACCTTAAGCTCTCGATGCCAATTGTAGGAAACCGTTTCCTTTTGCGAGGCAAAAGTTGCTTGTGGTGGAACTGGGTCCGGTATGGATCTTCAAAATTTTCTTTGCCTTCTCCCTTTGTTGTAGTAGCCAAGATTAATCCTTTGGTGTCCAACACTTGGATCAACCACTCGATCTTCCGAACTATGACTCGAAACCAACAAACTGAAGTGTTGGCTTCACTCACTAAGATCAAATCTGTAAACTATTTTGAGAACTAAGATGTCACAATGGTGTTTGGCTTTAGGAATTTCACAACACTTGTGAATACTAGAACTCTCTCTATTTTCTCTCAAATCTTTTCTCCCAACAATTGTGTGAATGAATGCAAAGTGTTAACCTTAGGAAGTGAGAGAAATGATAGAGATTATATTCTCTTACACAAGCCAACTAACATTGTCATTAAGCATCTAATGCGTTCTTGCAATGGGCAACACAAAATGTGAATGCCATACCAAAACATAAGAAATGTTAAGCTAAAGACAATGGCTTTGTAATTAAGCATTCAATGCTTTCTTTCAATGGAAAACACATAAATGTGGAGGCCATACCAAAGCATATAATGCATTAGCTAATGAAAAATATATTAGGTGTATACAAGCCACCTAATAGACATAATTGCTTGGATGACATGGTAAGCCATATGGCTTTGTCTCAAATGGTAAATAAAAATCAATATATTAATAATGATTTATTTACCTTTAATTATGTTGTAGTAATTATCTCATAATTATTACTAACTTGATTATCTCATAATCAAGAATTCTAGAAAATATTAAGTTAAACTTATTTAACATAGTTTTCATTTATGACAATAAATATTATTAATCTCATTAATAATATATAAATATAAAGTGAGCATATAATTAGAAAATCTAATTATATTAGGTTTGCTACAGTTAATCGAGCTAGCACGGGGACCAAATGGACCTACGGTTCCGAACTCCAATAATTCTGAAATATTAATTTAATTCTTTAATCAAATATTACGAATTATTAACTCCGCGTTATTCCACTTAAAGCTAAAAGATGAACTCCTGTTACCGTAGATGGATTAAATAAACCGAACAACTTCGGTGTCCATCGATATAGTCATTACATATGGATATAACATTTCACGAATATCTCATAAATAGAGTCGGGTCATAAGTCTGTTAAATCCCTCTAAATATTTTGTCTCTTAAGCACCATTGATTCTATAATGAACAATTAATTCATAACATTTATGAATATAAAACTTTTTATTCGCAATAGAAAAGTTGAGTGCTCAAATTGTTCAAGTCCTGAATCAACTCTTAAAAGAGATATTCATCTACTTCTCATAAGAATGAGTGAATTCCATATCTATGTAAAACGTTCCCAGCTACATAACAAACCATATCCCCAAATATGTAGTTATTGTTGGACAATTATGACCCATAGCGTCACTATTTGTACAAATCATGGTGTTGTTGTACAAATTAACTATGTGACAAAGGAGATTGCTCTCTTATCATTTGTGATTAAATCATCTAGATGTATAAATGATAGTAGATCCCTATGATTTATTCCTAGATTGAGAATGATATGAGACAGTATTAGTCCACGAAGGATAAATCATTAAATATCCATAGTCAGAGTATTATCGAGATTGGACATCGATAAATGCGTAAAAGACTAGTATTACACTTGTGCGTGTTGTGAGGGCACAACAGCATAGTTCTCATATATTTCGGTATAGGATACTCATGCAAGTGTAATAGGAGGTTGTGTTTTACCGATGGTACGGGAAACAGCTTCACTCTGGATAGACCCCATCGGAATTCCATTGGTAGTATGACTATGTGTCTATGAAAGTCCGAAATCAGGGTAGGTGTATTTGGTCTTAACCTGAGACTTGCACCGCTAATACTTGCGACAATCAATATACTTTGGTTTTGGTCGTCCAGGGCTTTAACCGGTTTCTGTGTACGCCTCTTCTGGGTATATCGAGAATCATAGTGTTTTGGGTGTGATGTCAAGACGGAAGTGTCACTCCAGTCATATGGAGATGATGGTCATCTAGGATACGGTACTGGTTCTCTTATGTACTGCAGTCATCGGGATAAAATGACAAGGTCATGTTTATACGATTATAGAGACTAGTTACCAGACATCCGACATGTGCTTCGTACGGGGCAGACACAATTCCAGCCCCAGGCCTATCACGTGATCATCCGATACTGGATCGACATACACAATACCACGTATACTACGCCTGATATAGATCTTATATTCATGTAAGGATATTTCTGGAGAATTGGGTAGGCATGGCGCTTTGCTAGAAGCCAACCTTGTCTTGTAAATCGGTACAAATGTAGTACTAGGTACTTATGTGTTCGGATAGTCCGACGACCGTATTTACTGCCAACATATCCGGGGATCTCATGAGTCGCTTCCCGAAGATTCACCGATGACGTATGACTCGCACTTTAATTAATCTGGGACTAATTAGAAGAGAGAGAAAATTAATATGGGATTAATTGCAAATATATTTTATCTTGGATAAAATATCATTTAAAGATAGAGAATGATTAATTTAGAATTAATCGATAAAATAATATATTTGATATATTATACGAAATTAGATTTCGACGCGGAATTAAAATTAGATTTTAGTTCGGGCGAAAGAATTAATTTAGAATTAATTCGTTAGCGACGTGAATAGTGATTTCGCTAGGCATAATCATTTAATTGCGTCGCAACAGAAAATTCGTTAATTTGGAATTAGCGAACCCGAGCTCGGGATTGTTTGCGAGCGCATTCGCATTTCGAATTCGAGTGTGGCACGTAAGTCAAATCAAGCGTCAAATCATTAGTCGTATCAAGCGTCAAATCATTAATCACTTTGAGTGATGTGACAACTTGTCACATTTATTGATTGATTGATGTGAGATGATGAAAGTTGTTGAAAAAACTTTTTGAAAGCTTGAAAGACATTTACTATTATTATAATGGTATTTGACTTTTGATTTTTGGTATTAGATACACAAAATCAAAACAAAACTTCTTCACTTTTCTTCTCTCCTCTAAGTCACGCCCAAAGGGCTGCCTTTCTCCTCTCTTCTGCTGCTCACTGCCGTGAGCTATAAGGAAGCCAAGTGTGGTGATTTTGTGGCAAAATCATCAAGAGCTAGCACTCTGAGAGACATGCGAAGGTGATAGGGAAGTCCATCCATGAGCTTGGAATCATTTGACGAAGCTTGGAGCTTGTTCAAGGAGCACCAAAGCCGCATCTTGGAGGAAGAACAGTAGCCCACTGCCGAGCATGACAGTGAGCAGAAAATATTTTTTGTTCGTTTCCGCGTCACTCAACCGATCGATGTAAGTATTCCACAACTTCGTCGTATGTATTCGCATGTGTTTTCTTGCTTTGTATTCGATCCATGGGACCATAGAACTCCAACAATGGTATCAGAGCAAGGTTGAGCATGAAAATATATTAGGGTTAAAATTTGGGTAAAATGTGTTGGAGCATGATTTAATTAAATTGGATGTTTGAGTATGCTTAAAACATGTTTTATTGAGGATTGATTGGATCAATTTGATGAAATTTTATTTGGAACAATTTTCCCCAATTTTTGATGGCTTGGCCGAATGTCACTATGCCCTAAATGTCTTGGAATTTTGATTTTTGATTCATTGGATGAGTTAGAATCATTCGGGAAATGTTGATTGTGGATTTTATTTGATTGAAATCGAATCGATTTTGAAAACCCCACATTGCCGAGACTTTGAAGCATGAATTGGGTTTGATTTTTTGAAAAATTGTGTTGGACATGATTTAAAGTTGATAAGCATAATTAATTGTGTAATTTGGTATTTTGGAAATATTGATTTGGGTAATTAATTATGTTATACACTTTAAGTAATTAAATTGTGAAATTGGAATTTTTGTAATTTAATTATTGGGCTTAAATTGGATTTGGGTCTGTTATATTGTAAATGGGCTTATTGGGCTTGGTTGTACTAAGTTAGGTTTAGGCTAAATTGGTTGGATCCAGTTGGGCCCAAAACCGCATCCATAAAACCCAAATGCGACTAATGGACCTTTAAAGTTTAATTGGGCCTAATGGGCCTAATTGATTTCTAGGCTTATGGGGTTACTCCTTGATTGGACTTTGGTTATCGGTTTGACCCGAGTTGACCAAAAGTCCACGCCTTAAGAAATTAATTAAAAGCCCATTGGACTTTAATTAAATTGACGTTGGACGTTAATCGGGCTTTGAGACCCGTAACGATTAAATTTGGAATTTAAGTCGTAAAGGTTTATTAATAAAGTGTAGTATTTAATTTGGAATTAAATAGCGAATTAGTATTAAATACAAATTGAATTGGATTAAATTATGTAGTTTAATTTAATTCGAGAATTCGTACTTTGAGTACTTATTCGCAAAACGAGTTTGACTCGAGCAAAATCAAATCGTTGTTTGAACATTAGATGGTCATTAATTATCAGATTAATTAATTTGATTAGATTGATTGATAACATGCTTGTGTGAATACATGGTTGTGATGCATGAATTTTTGGAATTCTCTAAGGTCCCAAAGATCATTATCAACCAATGAAACAAGTGCGAATACAACGAGGGAGTTGCGGAATACTCACATCGATCGGTTGAGCGATGCGCGAGGCAGAAAAAATTGATTTTCTGCCCACTGGACTGCTCGACAGTGCACTGCAACTTGGTCCTCCATTTTCGGTTTCATCTTCAAGAATCCAAGCTCCAAGCTTCGTCAAATGATTCCAAGCTAATGGGTGGACTTCCCTATCACCTTCGCATGAATTCTTAGTGTGCTAGCACTCCCGATTTTTCCACAAAATCGTGACTTTTATGCTTCCCTTGCTCACGGTTTCTGGGCAGAAACCAGTGAAGAAAGAGCCCTCCATGGGCGAGAGAGAGATGGGAGAGAGAGAGAGAGGAAGTGTTGTGTGATGGTTGGTAAGAAAATTGTATCTAATACACAATTATTTTATTTTCCAAAAATCAAATAATTGATTTCAAAAATAAAAAAAATACCAAACATTTAAAATATATTAAATGTCTATCATGCCATCACACTTGAGTGTATTACACTCCACCATAAATTCACATCAATCAATCAAATCAAGTGACAAGTTGTCACATCACTCAAAGTGACTAATGATTTGACACTTGATGCGACTAACGATTTGACGCTTGATTTGACTTGCGTGCTGCACTTGAATTCGAAATGCGAATGCGCTCGTAAACAATCTCGGGCTCGGGTTCGCTAATTCCAAATTAACGAATTTTCTGTCGTGATGTAATTAAATGATTATGCATAGTGAAATCACTATTCACGTCGCTAACAAATTAATTCTAAATTAATTCGTTCGCCCGAATTAAAATCTAATTTTAATTCCGCGTCGAAATCTAATTTCGTTTAATATATCAAATATATTAATTAATCGATTAATTCCAAATTAATCGTTCTCTCTCTTTAAATGATATTTTATCCGAGATAAAATATCTCCGTAATTAATCCCAGATTAATTAAAAGTGCGAGTCATACGTCATCGGTGAATCTTTGGGAAACGACCCATGAGATCCCCGGATATGTTGGCAGTAAATTCGGTCGTCGGACTATCCGAACACGTAAGTACCTAGTACTGTGTTTATTCCGATTTACAAGACAAGGTTGACTTCTAGCAAAGCGCCATGCCTACCCAATTCTCCAGAAATATCCTTACAGAAATATAAGATCTATATCAGGCGTAGTATACGTAGTATAACATATATCGATCCAGTATCGGATGATCACGTGCTAGGCTTGGGGCTGGAATTGTGTCTGCCCCGTACGAAGCACATGTCAGATGTCTGGTAACTAGTCTATATAATCGGATAAACCTAACCTTGTCATTTTATCCTGATGACTGCAGTACATAAGAGTACTAGTACTGTATCCTACGTGACCATCATCTCCACTATGACTGGAGTGATACTTCCGTCTTGACATCACACCCAACACATTACGATTCTCGATATACCCAGAAAAGGCGTACACAGAAACCAGTTAAAGCCCTGGACGACCAAAACCAAAGTATATTGATTGTCGCAAGTATTAGCGGTGCAAGTATCAGGTTAAGACCAAATACACCTACCCTGATTTCGGACTTCCATAGACACATAGTCATACTACCAATGGAATTCCGAGGGGGTCTATCCAGAGCGAAGATGTTTCCCGTACCATCAGTAAAACACAACCTCCTATTACACTTGCATGAGCATCATATACCAAAATATATGAGAACTATGCCGTTGTGCCATCACAACGCGCACAAGTGTAATACTAGTCTTTTATGTATTTATCGATGTCCAATCTCGATAATACTTTGACTAGGGATATTTAATGATTTATCCTTCGTGGACTGATACTGTCTCATATCATTCTCAATCCAGGAACAAATCATAAGGACCTCCTATCATTTATACATCTTGGTGATCTAATCACAAATGATAAGAGTGCAATCTCCTTTGTCACATAGTTAATTTGTACAACAACACCATGATCTGTACAAATAGTGACGCTATGAGTCATAGTTTTCCAACAATTGTTCTAGAATATAAAGGTAAAACCCACAGTGGAAATATTGATTTGAGTAATTAATAATGCAATACACTTTGGTAATTAAATTGGGAATTTGGAATTTGTAATTTAATTGTATTGGGCTTAAATTGGATTTGGGCTTGTAATGTTGTAAATGAGCTTATTGGGCTTGGTTGTACCAAGTTTGGGTTTAGGCTAAATTGGTTGGATCCAATTGGGCCCAAAACCGCTTCCATAAAGCCCAAATGCGACTAATGGATCTTTAAAGTTTAATTGGGCCTAATGGGCCTAAATTGATTTCTGGGCTTATGGGGTAATTCCCGGATTGGATTTTGGTTATTGCGTTTGACCCGAGTTTACCAAAAGTCCACGCCTTAAGAAATTAATTAAAAGCCCATTGGACTTTAATTAAATTGACGTTGGACGTTAATCGGACTTTGAGACCCGTAACGATTAAATTTGGAATTTAAGTCGCAAAGGTTTATTATTAAAGTGTAATATTTAATTTGAAATTAAATAGTGAATTAGTATTAAATGCAAATTGAATTGGATTAAATTATGTAGTTTAATTTAATTCGAGAATTCGTACTTTGAGTACATATTCGCAAAACGAGTTTGACTCGAGCAAAATCAAATCGTTGTTTGAACATTGGATGGTCATTAATTATCAGATTAATTAATTTGATTAGATTGATTAATAACATGCTTGTGTGAATACATGGTTGTGATGCATGAATATTGTATATCGGATGGATATTAGATGGGTGGGACAATTTTAGAAATAAATACATGTTGTAATAAATTTGATTTATTAATTGGACCTGCGTGTCCAGCCTTATTACCTCCATATTCTTTGTATTCTCTTCTCACCTATTCCCCTCAATGTAATGAGGTTTCTTTAGAAGTGTAGTGTAACAGGTAGAAGAAATATTTGTGCTAGCGGGAGAGAGAGAAAGGGAGAGATTTGATCTAGGATCAATGTGTAAAGTATCCATCTGCATATCATTATTTCTTTATTTATACTCGCTTTATTATGTGTTTAGAATGCATGTTTAAGGTGAAGGGGTTATTTAGGGGGTGAATTCGGTAACGCAGCGGAAGCGGTGAAAATCCGATTTTCAGATTTCAAAACTTTTTCTCAGATTAATTAAATAAACATATTTATTTAATATTCCAATAATCAAATTATGAAAATAAATTCAATAAAACAATTTTAAGTGAATTTACCGAAATACCATTGCTTTGGTTTTTTGTCCGTTTTAGTCCGAAATTGATCCAATCAATTTTGAATGATTCTAAATCATTTCTAGGATGAACTTATGATGTTCAAAACATCAAAAAACCAAAGCAACCAAAATCCCCAATTATTCCTCACAAAGCCGAGAGCACCATTTGGTGCCTAATTTGACAATTTGGTCATTTCATGCTTCAAAACTCATCCAAATGAAATCCAATCAACATGAAACTTTGCATGCATCATATACACACCCAAATGCTCAACATATATGAAAACCCCCAAATTTGGAATAGGTTATGAACCCTAATTTTTCAATTTCCACAAATTGGACAAATTAGACCAAATACATTAAATCAATTACTTCAATCATCATTCTTCCATCCAATCCAAGTCTCAACACAATGAAACAACTCAAGATCAAATCTAGGTCATTTAAGAGTGGGTCAATAACTCTAGATTAGCAACATGGTTTCCAAAACCTTAAAAGAATCTTTATAACTACAATAGTTACAAGCTTTCTTCATTACATATGCTTCACACTTCTCCAAAACTTCCATCATCAAAAACCACAAGGAACAAAGAAAGAAACATCCTAAGAATATCATATATTAAAGCCTAGAACCTAAGGAACATATTCCTTACTAATAGCAAGTTTGAAAAACTTACTAAATTTCCAAGCTTTTGAAGTTTTCTTTCTTTCTCAAGCTTTCTTTTTGGTTTCTTCAATGGTGTCTCTCTTTTTGTAAAAGTGTATTAGGTTAACTTAATGAAATGAAAATGAAAACAATTTATATTAAGGCAAAAATATGCCTTGGCCGAAATTGCATATACCAAATGCAAGAAATTGTAATTTCAATTTCATTTCAATTATCATTATATCAACTTGCACAAATATCTTATAAACTACTTTATTAGATATTTATTTTGGTCAACAAATCCAACTAATTTCATTTACTTTAAATATCCTAATGTAAGATATTTATATTTTAATTAATTTAATCATTTAACAATTAAATAATTAATTAATTAATCAAATACAAATATATTAAATATATGTATAATATTTACATTAAATATTAAAAACATATATTCATTTAGGAAATAAGTCAAATAACTCATTTTGACTATTAATTAATGTGTATTTAAATTAATCAAGTATTAAATGTAAATACACAATAATCAAGGAAATGACTATCTAGTCTCTTTAGCATGTATCTTGCGTTTAACTATTAAACGACTTTATAAATAATCAATATTATTTATTTATGTTGCTCTAGTGCTCAACGAGTATGTTTCATTATTGAGACTCTCTAGGTTCAGGTATATCCGTCACAAAATCTAATTTCGTGTCCATAATCTATCCACCCGTAGATTATGACGATCACGGATAATCTCGCTGAACCATACAGGTCGAGGTCATCGCAAATGTATAATTCCTCCGTCACAGGTATCCGGATAAATCCCAGAGATATATATATAAACGTCAAATCTTTATCGGGATTATCCAGTCGACTATTCCATTAGCAATCTCAAAAGAATGTTTAGAACTAGCTTCTAAACTTTACCACGGGCCCATGGTTTTATCTGATTGCTAATCATATGGACTACCTATTCTCTGGTACACAGAACTGACAGATCCTATCTTGATACACATAAGACACCCTGAGGATCTATCTACACCCAACGAACAGGCGGAGGTCTGATCTAAATAGATCGGTGACGTGACTGCCGTCTAAGTGTAGAAGATGTCTCATGTGCCCACAATGGCATCTCAAGTCTAAGAATCACAAGTGCTACTCAACCCAAGAAGATTCTTATTGACGCTGGTGTACCATCCATTAAGAATCTTCGGTGAGTCGTTCAGTGTTTATCCGCTATAAACACCTACACGTCTATACTAGTCTCCAAGACTTATGGTTCATTGAGAAACCATTGGAATCATATATTCCAGTATACGACATGTACCGGTCTCAACGGGTTTACTATACTGACCAAATAGTGTAAACCTTGACCAGGAACTGTCTGAGAATGACAGCGTCATGATACATCTCAATGTCCGTTGCGACACTTTTGCAACTGTATCATGACTAATCATTCTAGGGTCATTACGTCTTTACCATATAAAAGAATAGATTATATTATAGAAACTGCATATATTATTCATAATAATAATGTTTTACAGAAGTATTTAACAGAAATACAACCGGGAATTGGCGCTCTGAGCACCAACCCCACATAAGGGTGTATGATGATGAGACTTTAACAAAGATAATAAATTGGTTTCCAATTTGCACTCGAAAAACCCTCACAAATATTAAGCGTTTTTCTTTCCATTGAGTGATTCTTACTCAAGATCTAAGACTGGCATTGGCTTGTTGGCCAAAGTCAATGCCTTTGTCCGTCAAAGATGTGTTTGAATCACGAAGGCTTTGTTCCATATCAGTGTCTTGTCCAAGTTGTGGTTTGTTGGCCAAAGTCAAGACCATTTTTTGTCCATCGACATTGATTACGAAGCTTTCCATGGTCAATGGGTCGCGCTTAACTAGGATCACTAAGTTTGTTGTGCCAAAGCCAAGGCTTAGTTGATTCAGAGGAAAAATGTTAGGCAATATATTGGATATATTGGCATATATAAGATATATGTTTTGGACTTGGATGTCCCCCTACTGGATCTAGGAATTGGATTTGATCCAATCGATCTTAGAGATCTACCTAGTTAATTATCATACAATTTGTTGGCCAAAGTCAAGATTGTGTGATATTTAACAGGATCCTAGCCCACTAGGAAACACGGTTTCTCGAGTACTCGACAGAGGGTTAGAGGCTCGCTGAAAAATAGTGGGAGACAAGAATTGAATTTGCAATATTCGTTTAATTACTTGTCATACACGCTCAAAACAAATATCATTCGTCAATTAAATTAAATGTTAGTTGGACTAATATTTAAATCGTTGTATTAATTAATAGTTGGACTATATTCAAACAAATCATAAGTATAGTTGATTAATATAGTTGGACTATAATAATCATTATATTTAAATAGTACCTATAATCATTGATTAAATAGTTGGACTATTAGAATCAAGATAAAATTGAAAGATTGACATTTAAAACATAATCCTAGGGAAAATGTATTTAAATGGTTTATTTTTCAAATTGGGAATAAAATTTCAGGATGGTCCTAGAAACTAATAAGTTGTTTTATTTGATAAAATAACATATTAGGCCTAAGCCCGGAGTTAAGCAAATAGTAGAGCATGATCTTTGGAAGATTCATGTAAAGATAACTTTATTGCTTAATCCATTAAACTTGTCGCAGTAGACTCCTTAATTTCTGAATCAGAACTAAGGATTAGATCCTTAAAGTATGATAATGAAATTGAAGGATCTTCATAAATCTATATTTAGATTTTAGAAGTACCAAATTGCAATATAAACTCTTGGAGAGTTAATGACTATTCTCAAGGAGATAAAGTCAAAGTTTGCAATAGGCAAGTAGCGCAAGTTGCACCTTAATTCGATATTCTAGAAACCAAAGGCTTCCGAAATATGGAAAAGGGCACAGGCAAAAGCATTATAATCTTCTGGGAAGATAAAGGACATATCCCAAAATGTCCGCCTAAAATTGTGGCAAACAGGATCGCGGAAGCGTGACTGCCGTTTGAACAAAGCAGACATGAAGGAATTGAAGACGAGGCAAGACTCTGACTTCAAATATGTTTGTCATAATTATGTTCACTACTAGTATTAAATTGGATTTTAAATACTTAGTGTGGTACATAAATTTATACTGGTGTTCAGAATCTGCTTTGAGCAGGATACTGACTTCCATAGAGATTTATCTGCGAATTGGAAACGGGACGAAAGTCGATGTTTTAACCGTAGATACCTAATTTTAGGAACTACCCTCGGGTGTGTGCTTAAATTAGGGAATTGTTATAATGTAACTAGTTTGACTAGATACATTATCTCTATATCAGTGTTTAATCCGTTGCGGATTGACCTTTGTATTCTAGAACACTAAAGTGTTTTATTATATAAAGATGATATTGGGATAAACACATTTGATGTGAATAACAGAATTTATATTTTGAATATAAATAAAAATCTCAAACATTTAAGATGACAAACAAACAGCACAAACTGATTTGATCAGATGAAACAAATTGTGGCATTGTTGTCTAGGACACAATTAAACAAGACTCGTATATCCACACTTTCGAAGAGTGGGTACTAGGACAGATTTGATTCCAGTCAAATAAAGTATACGAATCTAGTTTATTGGGCAAAGTGCCTAAAACACCTTTACTTGGTAAAAGTGTAAATGCCACCGATCTGTAAGCCCTAGTTCATAGTGAAGCAAGTGGGCCCATATCTAGCTAGGCTAGAGGTGTATATGAATATTTCGTGACCTTTACAGATGTGGCATCGCGTTATGGTTATGTGTTTCTTATGAAACACAAATCGGAAACTTTTAGAGTTTCGACACGAAATAGACAAACAGATTGGCTAAAGTATTAAACCGTCACGGTAAGATCGTAATTAAAAATACTTACACAATAAGTTTCTAAAACATTTGAAAGAGTATAGTATTCTTTCAAAGAGGACTCCTCCTAGAACACGTCATTTGACGGTGTGTCCGAACGGAAGAACCAAATTTTGTTGGACATGATAAGGTTATTATGAGTCGCTCTGAGCTACCATTTCCTTCAACGAATAAGCATTAACAGTGCAGAACTTATTTAGAATAAGGTTCCATAATAATCTGTTTGACAGATTTCATATTAGGTATGAACAGGAAAGAAACTGGGTTTCTCATTCCTGAAAATTTGGGTATGCTAGGCATACGTTTGGATGATACCAAACTAGAACCCAAATTGGATAAGTGCCAATTGTAGGTTATCATAGGGAAACCATAAGTATAGTGCTTATACATCTCACTAGAGAACAATGTAATTGTTGCTCGTCATGCGGTTTTCCTAAGTTGAATACCGATATGCAGTGGTAAGTGGGAGGATAGTAAAACTCGATGAAAATCGAAGTGATACTATTCAAGGCAGCCATTCCTTAATGGAACATAAATAGTTCATCAATGATGAAACTATACCAATAATCTTCGAATACACAAGAACCACGTAAGTCGGAGAGAGTCAGAAAATAACCTGGGGTATGGGTTTCTGATCTCACCTCATAAAGATGTCAATCTTTTGAGGTATACCAACTGACTACGTATAAGGAAGTGATACAAGGTATCGACTCCCTATTATGGCAAAGTGCCATAATATCCGAATTGAATTCCATGTATATCAACAAGTTTGGATACTAGTTGATGTACCGCAAGGCATTGTGCCTATTGGTACTTATAAGTCTTCAAGGAAGACGTACATGGATGGCAACATACCAACGAATAAAGCTAGGCTTTTAGCGGAAAGGTATCATTATCAACATTGTGTTGATTACGATTCAACCTTTTACATGTTGCCACGGTAAATCCATTTGGATAATGCTTGCTGATGTTGCATGTTTCATTTATGAAATATGACAGCGGAACAGGAAAATCGCTTTCCTTAAAAAAAAAACCTTTTGGAGGATGTTTACAACATCCTGATGGTTTTGTCGTACCAAAACTAGCAAACAAGGTTTGTAGGTTATTCGATCCATGTTTGGATTGAAGCAAGCATATGTTTTTAGAATTATTATTTTGATGTAATCGTAATGGTTTATGATTTAATTCAAAACGAAATGATTCTTGTGTATATAAGAGGGTTAGTGGGAGCGCACTGACAGTGGATGTCCTATAAAATAATGATAATAAGTCATTTCTTGGAAATGATATTCCCATAAAACTATCGGTGAAAGCTTGGCTTTCGAGAAAATTCTCCGTAGAATTCTTGGGAGAAAACAACCTTTATTCAAGGAATAAAAATCTAATGGGATAGATTAAATTGTTAAAACTCTCCGAGAACCCGTACATTGAATAATGTACGTGACCTAGTGTCTCATACGCTTTGAGCATATTGATTCACAATCAGGCCAATACATGTGATAGTCACTGGATTGAGGTTAAGAACATACTTAGTATCTTAGAGAACTAAGGATGTTGTCTTAGTCTGTGGAGAAGGAGAACTTGAAGTGATTGGGATCACTACTGCAAGTTTCCTAAACTGATAAAAATGACTATAAGTCACAAAACGGTACTATACAGTTTGAATAATGGAACAATAAGCTGGAAATCTTCCAAGCAAGATACTGTTACCGAATAAACAACAAATGCGGGTTGTTGCTGCAGCTGAGGCAGCAATAAAAGCCTTCTGGGTCGATAACAAATCTAATTAGATTAGATATAATTCTGTTAGCAGCTGAGCTAGGCTGCAGCGCATGCTAAAGAATTAATGGTCTTATCAACGATCCAGATATATACTTCGATATTCATCTGATTCGTTCGGATCATACATCGTGGCGATGTGATGATCGAATAAATCGCATCAGATGATAATCATGCAAATCCGCTGACGAAAGCATTTCTCAGCAGTTTGAGCCAACCGTACATAGTTCGGGTGTCAGACACTCGAGTGACTGGCTATAGGCCAAGTGGGAGATTGCTGGACAATTATGACCCATAACGTCACTATTTGTACAGATCATGGTGTTGTTGTACTAATTAACTATGTGACAAATGAGATTGCACTCTTATCTTTTATGATTAGATCACCAAGATGTATAAATGATAGGAGGTCCTTATGATTTATTCCTGGATTGAGAATGATATGAGACATTATCAGTCCACGAAGGATAAATCATTAAATATCCCTAGTTAGAGTATTATCGAGATTGGACATCGATAAATACGTAAAAGACTAGTATTACACTTGTGCGCGTTGTGAGGGCACATCGACATAGTTCTCATATATTTGGGTATAAGATGCTCATGCAAGTGTAATAGGAGGTTGTGTTTTACCGATGGTACATGAAACATCTTCGCTCTGGATAGACCCCATCATAATTCCATTGGTAGTATGACTATGTGTCTATGGAAGTTCGAAATCAGGGTAGGTGTATTTGGTCTTAACTTGAGACTTGCACCGCTAATACTTGCGACAATCAATATACTTTGGTTTTGGTCGTCCAGGGCTTTAACCGGTTTCTGTGTATGCCTTTTCTGGGTATATCGAGAATCGTAATGTGTTGGGTGTGATGTCAAGACGGAAGTATCACTCCAGTCATAGTGGAGATGATAGTCACGTAGGATACAGTACTAGTACTCTTATGTACTGCAGTCATCAGGATAAAATGACAAGGTTAGGTTTATCCGATTATAGAGACTAGTTACCAGACATCCGACATGTGCTTCGTACGGGGCAGACACAATTCCAGCCCCAGGCCTAGCACGTGATAATCCGATACTGGATCGATATATGCTATACTACATATACTACGCCTGATATAGATCTTATATTCCTGTAAGGATATTTCTGGAGAATTGGGTAGGCATGGCCCTTTGCTAGAAGCCAAACTTGTCTTGTAAATCGGTATAAACGTAGTACTAGGTACTTACGTGTTCGGATAGTTCGACGACCGAATTTACTGCCAACATATCCGGGGATCTCATGGGTCGCTTCCCAAAGATTCACTGATGACGTATGACTCATACTTTTAATTAATATGAGATTAATTAGAAGAGAGAGAAAATTAATCTGGGATTAATTACGGAGGTATTTTATCTGGGATAAAATATCATTTAAAGAGAGAGAACGATTAATTTGGAATTAATCGATTAATTAATATATTCAATATATTAAACAAAATTAGATTTCGACGCGGAATTAAAATTAGATTTTAATTCGGGCGAACGAATTAATTTAGAATTAATTCGTTAGCGACGTGAATAGTGATTTCGCTAGGCATAATCATTTAGTTACGTCGTGACAGAAAATTCATTAATTTAGAATTAGCGAACCCGAGCCCGAGATTGTTTGCGAGCGTATTCGCATTTCGAATTTGAGTGCGGCACGCAAGTCAAATCAAGCGTCAAATCGTTAGTCGCATCAAGCGTCAAATCATTAGTCACCTTGAGTGATGTGACAACTTGTCACTTGATTTGATTGATTGATGCGAATTGATGGTGGAGTGTAATACACTCAAGTGTGATGGCATGATAGACATTTAATATATTTTAAATGTTTGGTATTTGTTTTGATTTTTGAAATCAATTATTTGATTTTTGGAAAATAAAATAATTGTGTATTAGATACACTTTTCTTACCAACCATCACACAACACTTCCTCTCTCTTTCTCCCATCTCTCTCTCGCCCATGGAGGGCTCTTTCTTCACTGGTTTCTGCCCAGAAACCGTGAGCAAGGGAAGCACAAAAGTCATGATTTTGTGGCAAAATCGGGAGTGCTAGCACACTACAAAGTCATGCAAATGTGATAGGGAAGTCCACCCATGAGCTTGGAATCATTTGACGAAGCTTGGAGCTTGGATTCTTGAAGATAAACCGAAAATGGAGGACCAAGTTGCAATGCACTGCCGAGCAGTCCAGTAGGCAGAAAATCAATTTTTGTTGCCTCGCGCGTCGCTCAACCGATCGATGTGAGTATTCCGTAACTCCCTCGTTGTATTCTCACTTGTTTCATTGCTTGATAATGATCATTGGGACCTTAGAGAATTCCAACATGAATAATGTATATCGGATGGATATTAGATGGGTGGTGCAATTTTAGAAATTGTTGTAATAAATTTGGAATTTATTAATTGGACCTGCGTGTCCAGCCTTATTACCTCCTTATTCTTTGTATTCTCTTCTCACTTATTCCCCTAAATGTAAATGAGGTTTCTTTAGAAATGTAGTGTAACGGGTATGAGCAATATTTGTGCTAGCAGGAGAGAGGAAAAAGAGAGATTTGATCTAGGATCATTGTGTAAAGTATTCATCTACATATCATTATTATTTTATTATACGCGCTTTATTATGTGTTTAGAATGCATGTTTAAGGGTGTATGACGATGAGACCTTAACAAAGACAATAAATTGGTTGCCAATTTGCACTCGAAAAACCATCGCAAAATATTAAGTGTTTTTTTCTTCCATTGAGTGATTCTTACTTAAGATCTAAGACTGGCATTGGCTTGTTGGCCAAAGTCAAGGCCTTTGTCCGTCGAGGATGTGTTTGAATCACGAGAGCTTTGTTCCATATCGGTGTCTTGTCCAAGTTGTGGTTTGTTGGCCAAAGTCAAGACCACTTCTTGTCCATCGACATTGATTACGAAGCTTTCCATGGTCAATGGGTCGCGCTTAACTGGGATCACTAAGTTTGTTGTGCCAAAGCCAAGACTTAGTTGATTAAGAGGAAAAAGGTTAGGCAATACATTGGATGTATTGGCATATATAAGATATATGTTTCGGACTTGGATGTCCCCCTACTGGATCTAGGAATTGGATTGGATCCAATTGATTTTAGAGATCTACCTAGTTAATTATCATACAATTTGTTGGCCAAAGTCAAGATTGTGTGATATTTAACGGGATCCTAGCCCACTAGGAAACACGGTTTCCCGAGTACTCGACAGAGGGTTAGAGGCTCGCCGAAAAATAGTGGGAGGCAAGAATTGAATTTGCAATATTCGTTTAATTACTTGCCATACGCGCTCAAATCAAATATCATTCGTCATATATATTAAATGTTAGTTGGACTAATATTTAAATTGTTGTTTTAATTAACAGTTGGACTGTATTCAAGCAATTAAAGTATAGTCGATTAATATAGTTGGACTATAATAATCATTATATTTAATAGTACCTAAATCGTTGATTAAATAGTTGGACTATTAGAATCAAGATAAAATTGAAAGATTGACATTTAAAACATAATCCTAGGGAAAATGTATTTAAATGGTTTAAATTTTCAAATTGGGAATTAATTTCAGGATGGTCCTCGAAACTAATAAGACACTTTTTTTGATAAAATAACATATTAGGCCTAAGCCCGGAATTAAGCAATTAGTAGAGCATGATCTTTGGAAGATTCATGTGATGATAACTTATGTGCTTAATCCATTAAGCTTGTCGTAGTAGACTCCTTAATTTCTTAATCAGAACTAAGGATTAGATCCTTAAAGTATGATAAAGAAATTGAATGATCTTCATAGATCTATAATTAGATCTTAGAAGTACTATAATTGCAATACTAATTCTTGGAGAGTTAATGACTATTCTCAAGGAGACAAAGCCAAAGTTTGCAATAAGGCAAGTAGCGCAAGACGCACCTTACTTCGACATTCCAGAAGGCTCGGGCTAGGCCGAACGCTTCTGAAATGTGAAAAGGGCAAAGGCAAAATCATTATAATCTTCTAGGAAGATAAATGACATATCCCAAAATGTCTGCCTAAATTGTGGCAAACGGGATCGCGGAAGCGTGACTGCCTTTTGGACAAAGCAGACATGAAAGAACTGAAGAATGGGCAAGGCTCGGACTTCAAATATTTTTGTCAACATTATGTTCACTACTAGTATTAAAATTAGATTTTAAATACTTAGTGTGGTACATAAATATGTACTGGTGTTCAGATCTGCTTTGAGCAGGATACTCACTTCCATAGAGATTTATCTGCGAATCGGAAATAGGACGAAAGTAGCTGTTTTAACCGTGTGTAACATCCCACCTAGGCCAGGATACTACCGGCAGGAGACAGGCTAAACCCATCTCCATAAGCCTCTGGATCTAACGAAATTTCGGCATAATGTATCTGTAACATCATGCAATCTGGCCTGTAGCCAACATCCAAATACAACAGGAACACAACCAGCTCGGCCTCAGGCCGGAAACACAACATCAAGGCCTCAGGCCTGAACTCAAAGAACAAAAACAAATACTTGGCCTCTGGCCAGAACTCAAAACAACAACTACACTATTACATAATTCTTACTTAAATGATTCAAATGTAAAATACAACACAAAGGGGCCGTGAGGACCCACAACTTGACACAGGACTCGACACTCTCGACTGCAGTTGTGGCGATCCAATGTCTTCAAAGTCTTCACCGAACTACCGCTACTAATCTGCAAAACTGCAACTGAAAAGATGTGAGTCATATTGACTCAGTAAGTAATCATGCAAATGGTTATAACGTTTTAATCTTGATTAAGTCAAATTTTAAATAGTAAATATATTATTTTTAAGGGAGATTAATCTAAATAGTAATAGTAAAAGAATTACCTTTCACCCTAGCATAAGGAAGTTACCTCATCATGGTGAATAGTAAAAACTGTAAAAAGTAAAAATTAAATTACTATTATTACAAAACGTAATTAAAATTATTTACAAAACTAAAAACTAAAAAAAACTTAAAAAAAAATAAACTAAAGACTCTAGAGAGAGAAACTCTATCTTTAGAAAGAATTGAAGAGAGAGGAAGGTACAACAAATTCTGAAATCTCGAGCTCAATTTATAGGCGCGGATAGAGGTCCAGCGTCGCGACGCTAAAGGGTTCCGCGTCGCGTCGCTAGCTACAGTGACACGTGTCACTTGCTGATTCACCGACTCAGATTCTTATCCGATGACGTGGCACTGTTCATGACGTCATTGCTTACGTCACGCTGAGGGCGATTGTCAGCAGCGTTAGATCATGACACGTGGCACCGGCGCATATTAGCAAGTCCGTTGAGATGTCGACACGTGGCAAGGCGTAAGATAGCATAGATGATGATTTTCGGCATCGTAGGATGATGACACGTGGCAGGCGCAAGTTAGCAAATCTTCTGTGATGGTGACACGTGGCACGGCGCACGTTAGCAAAGTCAACTTTTCATATTCTGACCTGTTGACCCGGCGCACGTTAGCAGACTCCGGTGCACGTTAGGCGTCGCGCCGCTGAATGTCTTGGCGTCGCGACGCTGACAATTTACCGAAATGCCCTTTTTGGCCAATTTTCACAGTTTTGCTCCAAATCACCTCCAGAATGTCCTAAAACTTTATTTATCTACAAAATAACACAAAACACATCAAAATATTCACAAGACTCAAGATACTATACAAAATATTAGGTTAAATGAGTGGGAAATAGTGATAGATTTACCACTCATTACACCCCCAAACCTAACATTTTGCTAGTCCTCGAGCAAAACAGAAAATAAAATAACATGAAAATAAAATTAACTAAGCCACTTTCGTAGGGATCACGGTTGCATTTAGCGTATGCAACAAGCCTTTAAACCCCTAGGTGTCCCTAGTGGACGAGTTGTAGTCTCGTGAGGATTTACAGCAATGATACCCACAAAAATTTTACAAAAGTAAAAAGGTAGTAAAACTAATGCACACAAAAGCAAAAAGACAAGCGAAAAGAGAATAAAGAAGTTAGTGACTAATCAGGTGAAACTTCTACTCCAAGTTACTAGTTGTTTTGTTTCTTTCTAAATTACCGAATAAGTAAATTCTCCGATTATTTTTACCATTCTTCATATACACAGCTAACAAAATATTAAACAACTCATTTTTGCCCACAACAGTCATAAGTGCAGTTGATAAGAGAGTAATATTTTTGTCCTAAAGTTCTATCAGATTTCACACCTTGTTGTAGCAATGGAATAATTTTTCTGATTTTTCTGATTTTTTCTTTGATTTTTTTCTCTATTTTTTATTTATATACAATATCTTCCATCTATGTAACGTGTGTGGGTCGGTGGCTCCCAAACCAGTTGGCTTTAGGGCACCAGGTGTTAAGACACCCCTACGGAATTAATTACCCAGACTTCAGATATATATATTTTTGCAGCATCTTTGATCCATATAGCGAGCTTTGGGCCAGTGACTCCCAAACCAGTTGGTTTTAGGGCACTGGGTGTTAAGACACCCTTACAGACTTAATAACTCGGATCTCGGACGTTTTTTTTTTTTTTTTTACTCCATCACTTTTTAAGATGTTTCCTCCAATTAAACTAGAGCACTGAATATTACAAACTTTTCAATTTTAGCTCATGTCCGTATGTTTCCATGTATGTTGATAATACATGCCAACGGAGAATATGAAGATTCATTTAGTCAGTATTATGGAGAATTTACAAATTAAATAATTCAAAAGGAAACCAACAAAAATTAACTTATTTCGAAAATAAATGGTTTGAGATACGTATCAGGAGTGGGAACTCCTTACTCAGCTACCTCTTACCAATTTCACATTTTTAGTCAAAACACAAAGAAAACACAAAATATTTTTGTAATTTTTTTGAAATTTTTTTAATTTTTTTGTATTTTTCGAAAAATTTTGAACTAAAAATAAAAACAACACACAAACTAAAAACAAGATATTAATCAACTAATTCCCTCCCCCAAACCTAAATGAGACATTGTCCCCAATGTCTTAAAAAGTAGAAGAAGAGTTTAGAAGATCGTACCTGGTTAACTGAAATTTTACAGGAAAAATTACCAATTAAGATTTATGTCCAAATTACGATTCTAACCACGATCGCTATTTGGACCATTTTTCATTAAAAATTTTGACAGAATGTCCTCTAAAAACTCAAGATTTCCCCGAAATTCACCCTAAAAAATTATCACCAATCAAATCTCAACTTCAGTATTAATTTTTTTTTAGAAAATCCGGCAGAGTCTCCCTTGAATTTCTGATTATCCAACACAACCTAAATCTATCAAATGCCACAAACACCCCATATCAACTCTTCGCCCCCAATTACTACGAATCAATTTGTCAAATATCAACACTTCGCAATTCTAATCCTCGCAATACCAAGTCATAATCAACCAAATCACCAAATTCAATCCCAATTACCAAATCAAATTTTTATCAAATCATTACCGTAATTTCAGTTTTGATTTTGGCAGTGTAGGATACGGATCGGTTTGGACTTGGGTTGATTTGCTGCTTCTTGGTTTTGGTTATGGGTTCGGCAAATGTGGGTCTTGGCTGGTACAGGTGCGGCGAATGGTGGATGGTTCGGCAATGGCTTGGTGCGATGGGAGTTCGGCTAGGGTTGTTGATGGCTCGGTGGTGGTTCACGGCTTCTGGTGTTGTTGTTGCTCGGCTTGTGACTTGGCCGAATCAGTTGCTGGCAGTGGTGGTCCCGGCTTCTCCTGGTAATGGGGTTGTTTGGTGGTGGATGTGTGGGTTTCTTAGTGATCTCGGCTTGGTGGTGTCTTGGTTGTTGAGGCTCGGTTTCGGCTGCTGTTTGGGTGGTGATGGCTGGTGTGGTCGATGATGATGGCTCGGTTTTGACTCGGCGAAGGAAGGGCTCCGTCATGGTAAGGGTGGCTCACGGTGGTTGCTCACGGTGTGGATCTCGGCTGGTGAAGACTCTCGGTCATGATGGCACTCGATTTCAGCGATGGCTTTCGGCTATGGTGGAGGTTGATGGCTCGGTGAAGGTGGAAATTCCGGTTGTGGTTTGGTGTGGCTGGATCTAAGTGAGGGTTGCTGGATCATAGTGGTACACGGTGGTGGGTATCTCGGCTTTTGCGATTTCGTCTTGGGTTTCTGGTCGGCCGGCTCGGTGATTGTGGTTTCGGTCTCGGTGGCTTAATGTTTGAAGAAGATGACGGACTGAAATGAAGATCTGCGGTGCCTCTGCTTATATCTCTGATTTGAGTCAGCGTCGCGACGCTGTAATTTGCCTAGCGTCGCGACACTCGGTTCTTTAGGGTTAGGGTTTTGACTCGGGATTTTTTTTTTTTGGCAAAACCATGTCTTGCGACGGATAAATCCATAGGGACGCGTCCCAAGAGCTGATTCCTTACTTGGCCGTCTCTTCTGGATCAACTTTGTATCTTCGTGATTTTGTCAAATTTTTATTTTGAAAATCCCGCTTGCACTGCCTTGCTTGTCCTGAAAAATTCCGTTTTTATTTTTCCTGCAAAACTAACACAAAATTAAAAAGTTCACACAAACTATGAAAAATAAATTACAACAAATTGCATGGGTTGCCTCCCTGCTAGCGCTAAAGTTTTCGTCTTCAGCCAGACGTGACTGAAATTTATCTGTCAAGGAGGTTTCAATGTCGTTTTGGACGTCCGATTAAAGACAATCCCGTGAGCGTTGCTTTTGAAGGGTCTTTTCCAACGGTAAAATGGCAAAAAGAATTTTGTCATATTTAGTGCTTGTGCCACCTTTTTGCTCTTTGTTGTTCCAGTGATTCCTGCAAAGAAAGAAAGAAAATCAGGAGGTCTCGTATGATGCTTGACTTGGAATGGAAATTCCATTCTGTCAAGCTTCTGGGTGATTCCTTTGATTTGTACTCCCCAAAACAGCGATGTTTTTCCTGAATGCTCTGGATATTTATTAAGGTCAGACATTTGTTCCTCCATTTGCTCTTCTTCTTGCTCCACCTTTTCTTCACAGATGTCTTTTAAAATTTTTGTATTCAGCTCTTCATCTGTCATCTGTGAAATACATGTTTCAAAATTGTCAACCTGAGGATGTAAAGAAATGTCAGATTTTAGGTCTTCATCCTCTGATCTGGGTGATGTGATTGGCTCAGGCAGATCTTCTCCAAACATTATTACAAAACAATCTCCAAGATCTTCATTTTGAGGACACAGAATTCCATCCTCATTTGTTGGTGCAGTTGGTACAAACAGTTCAGCTTCATCCTTGTCAGAATCTGAATAATAAAAATCAAATCGAGACTTTGCCGGTTCGGGCTCCTGAACTGATACATCTGGTTGTTGATACTGCTCAGCCTCCTCCTCTGTTGAAGTGTCATTGTGAACTGATTGGTATTCGAAGGCTTCATCAGTGTCATCTGAAACTGGTTCTTGAGGTATGTAGTTCTGGTTTTCTGTTAATTGTCTGATCTGATCTGTCATTCTCTGTATAGACGCCGTTTGACTCTGAATTTGTGCATCTAATTGAGCTTCTCGTTCCTCGAACCAATCTTTGAGCATGTGAATCAATGATTCTTCCTCTGATGGTTCTGGTTTTTGGTAAAGATCAAAGGTAAATGGTGGATAAGATGGAAAGTGTGGTGGTTCTTCGTACCATGAATGATTTTGATAGCTCTGCCATCCTGGATTGTAATTGTACTCGCAATAATCTCTTGGGTGGTTACCATTACATATGTCACATCTCCACATTGAGTTCTGTTGAGCAAATGTATTATTGCTTGGTTCTGGCATCCAGTGATAATTGTTGGGCTGGACAACAGGCCTCAGAAAATCGGACTGTTGCTCCCATATTTGGGGTGTATCTTCTAGTAAAGCTCGTAATCTCTCAATCTCCCAGTAGTGTTCCATTTTTTTAATCACCTGAAAACAGAAGAAATAAAAATTACAGATAAAAATAAAGAAAATTAGATACAAGTAAATTAGATAGCTTCAAAATTAATAACTCAAGAAAAATTAGTCATCGGCAACGGCGCCAAAAACTTGACCGGCGTAAACACACATGTATAACGCAAGCGCACGTATCGTTCAAGTAGTATAAAAATATCGATCCCACGAGGACTTAATTCCTACTGTTGTTATTAATTGTTGAATCTATTTATTTACAAATATCTAATTAAATGGAGAATGGAATTGATTGCTTGATTGATTTGGTTGATTGTAGATTTGCTAAGTAAATAAATAAAAAGATAAAAGAAAATACTAAGGAAAATAAAATACACAAAGATCTAAGGTTGTGATTTCTTTTAATATCATTTTAAAGATGAAGTGGTTATCTAAAAGTTGGGTGAAATATTGATTTATTAACCTGGAACACTAAATTATGTGTAAGCCTCTTTCGATGGTCAGACACAAATACCCAGTTTAACCCAATTGAACCATATGTCTATGTCAACCAAATTATCTGGATTCATTAAGATTAAGTTCCAATTATGGCTACCCCCGCCCGACATGTATATTCCTATCCTGTAAGGAAATCTATTAAAGGGTTATCTATCCTCAAGGAAGATCGTGGGCTATTAAGTCTAAGGCTGAAACCTAAAATCCCTATGTCTAGTTCATTTTAGATTTACCATATCAATCTTATTGGTGATCAGACAACAAGAAGCATTAAGCTTAAGACTTAATAAATAAATCTTTATAATACCCAAACTATAAAATAACCCCTTATAAACCGGTGATATTAAAAGTCATCACAACCCCAGATAACTAACACATAACTAGGGCTAGTAAAAACTTAAAAGTAAAAGACATAAAGTAAAAGCTTAAAAGTAAAATAAAATAAAATGCTAAGGTAAAAGGAATTACTTCTACTACTACTTATTTAGATATCTCCCAGTAAAATAATATATAAACTTCTGATTATTACCAACCAGCCATATAGGCGGAACCAAAATAACCAGCCATAAAGGCGGAACCAAAATAACCAGCCATAAAGGCGGAACCAAAATAACCAGCCATAAAGGCGAAAAGAAATTGATTACCAACCGACCAATCTGGCGGTATCCTGATTAAGTCAAATTTTAAATAGTAAATATATTATTTTTAAGGGAGATTAATCTAAATAGTAATAGTAAAAGAATTACTTTTCACCCTAGCATAAGGAAGTTACCTCATCATGGTGAATAGTAAAAACTGTAAAAAAGTAAAAAGTAAAAATTAAATTACTATTATTACAAAACGTAATTAAAATTATTTACAAAACTAAAAACTAAAAAAAACTTAAAAAAAATAAACTAAAGACTCTAGAGAGAGAAACTCTCTATTTAGAAAGAATTGAAGAGAGAGGAAGGTACAACAAATTCTGAAATCTCGAGCTCAATTTATAGGCGCGGATAGAGGTCCAGCGTCGCGACGCTAAAGGGTTCCGCGTCGCGACGCTAGCTACAGTGACACGTGTCACTTGCTGATTCACCGACTCAGATTCTTATCCGATGACGTGGCACTGTTCATGACGTCATTGCTTACGTCACGCTGAGGGCGATTATCGGCAGCGTTAGATCACGACACGTGGCACCGGCGCACATTAGCAAGTCCGTTGAGATGTCGACACGTGGCAAGGCGCAAGATAGCATAGATGATGATTGTCGGCATCGTAGGATGATGACACGTGGCAGGCGTAAGTTAGCAAATCTTCTGTGATGGTGACACGTGGCACGGCGCACGTTAGCAAAGTCAACTTTTCAGATTCTGACCCGTTGACCCGGCGCACGTTAGCAGACTCCGGTGCACGTTAGGCGTCGCGACGCTGAATGTCTTGGCGTCGCGACGCTGACAATTTACCGAAATGCCATTTTTTGGCCAATTTTCACAGTTTTGCTCCAAATCACCTCCTGAATGTCCTGAAATTTTATTTATCTACAAAATAACACAAAACACATCAAAAATATTCACAAGACTCAAGAAACTATACAAAATATTAGGTTAAATGAGTGGGAAATAGTGATAGATTTACCACTCATCAATGGGATGGTCACCTTCATTTGATAGAGTTTGCCTACAACAACAGATTTCAAGCAAGTATCGGTATGGCTCCATTTGAGGCATTGTATGGGAGGAGGTGCAGAACCCCTGTTTGTTGGGGGGAAGTTGGAGATAGACAGGTTCATGGCTCAGAATTGATTGATATGACGTCAGAAAGAATCAGGCTGATTCGATCAAGGCTGTTAGAGGTGCAGAGTTGACAGAAAAGTTATGCCGATTGAAGGAGGAAAGACCTTGAGTTCCAAGTGGGGGATAGAGTCTTTTTGAAAGTCTCTCATTGGAAAGGAATTTTGAGATTTGGTCGAAAGGGAAAGCTAGCACCCCGCTATATTGGTCCTTACGAGATATTGGAGAGAGTGGGCAATGTGGCTTATCGTCTGACATTACCACCGGAGTTAGAAAGGATTCACAATGTATTTCATGTGTCGATGTTGAAAAAGTACGTATCAGATCCTACTTACATCCTGGAGAATCAACCGGTCGAGTTGAGTGAGAATATGACTTATGAAGAAAAGCCTGTGAGGATTGTAGAACGAAATGTCCAAGAGTTGAGATCCAGACAGATTCCCCTTGTAAAGGTCTTGTGGACTAATCATCATATTCGAGAGGCAACTTTGGAATTGGAAAAGGATATAAAGGAAAAATCCAGAACTATTTGAGGATTTAGAAATTTCGGGGACGAAATTTTGTAAGGTGGGTAGATTATAATACTGAGTGACAAAAAAATAATAATAATTAGGTTACTATTATGCTTGTGACATATTTGAAGTTTATAAAGTGAGAGGCAGGGAGACGCGTTCATTCAGTAACTTCTTTTTAAAAAAAAAAGTTTTCTTTTCTCTCTCCTATTTCTTTCTTTTTCTTGCCGAAACTTTGAAGTGTCGCTAACGTGTCACCACCAACCACCTTCATCCAGGCACCGTAACCCGTGTATCTGCCGCCGTCAGCTTTCCAGCGCCACCGATATCGAGTCCAACGGCCGCTGGACGCGCTGCCACGCTCCACCAGAAAGGACGCTACGCCGCTGACTATTTTGCAATTTCCGGCCATCTCCGGTCACTTTTGATGGCCACCTCCAGCGAGTGAGTGTTTTTCAGGCCGAGATCTTTCCAACGCCAGTGGTCACTTCCTGATCCGACATCGTTTGGGTTGTTTTCCGTTTTATAGTTACCGACGATTCGAGGATATTACCGGAATTTGAGATCCGACCGTTGGATCGGCGATCCGATCGCATCAGATTGTTGCTCTCGATATTACGAGTGTTTTGGTATATATTTTCACCGTTGAAAGTATTGGATTGTGGGGTCCGCTTTTTGGTGGTGGGGCCCGATCTTCGTTGTGGGGCCCGCTTGCCTCGTTGAGCATTTCAACTAGTTCCGGAGCTGTTCGTTTCCGTTTTTCTACTCAACATAGTCGTTTGGAAATATCGAGTTTGTTGACGTTGTCGACTTTGCCATTTGAGCGACCGATTGAGATTCTTAGCGAGAATATAGGCATATTCGAGACTTTTGCGTGGATTGAGGTAAGTACACTCTGTGGTGATTCTCTTAACATATTGTTTGATGATTGATGGTTGTTGTGAGAGTCGGTATATATATAAATATAATGGTATATTATATATATATATTTATATTAAATATATTTTGTTGAGATATAATATTGAGATATTGAAAGCATTATAAATAAGAAATCATGATTATTGAGATGAGATTGATGGATTGGATGTGAGATGTGATTGTGTTTGATGATGTGTGCTGTTGTGTTATGCTGCCGGGTTTTGTATAATGGTGGTCGGATTTGAGATGAGATGTGATGATACATCAGATGATATGAGATGATAGAAAACCTTGGGAGCTGTCATTGAGGACTCTTCCATTGGTTTTGATTTGGGGGTATACGGGGACTCCCCCATTGATTATATTTCACTCACATTTTACGAGTTGATATGGTTGTAAACCTTGGGATTTGTCATTGAGGACTCTCCCATTGGTTTCAATCCTCTGTTATACTAAACCCGGATTAGCAACCATGTTTGATGGATGTTTGTATTGTTGTGGGATGATTTTGCGAGATGATATTATAATATATGCTATTTTCAGGCCTGAACTCAAAGAACAAAAACAAATACTTGGCCTTAAGGGTGTGCATTAATCGGTTTTAACCGATTAACCGAACCGTTCCGACCCATTTTTTTTATTACGGTTCGGTTAATTCGGTTAAATCGGTTATTACGGTTAAAATTTTTAACTTTTTCGGTTATTCGGTTCGGTTACGGTTATGAGATTCGTATAACCGAACCGACCGATTAACCGAAATTAAACCATATATATATATATATTAGCGCGTGCGAATCCTTTAATTTTTTAGAGTTAAGATAGTCTGCATGTAAACTCTCAATTGGTTGTAGTTATATTGATTTGATAATACTACCCAAAAATAAAATTGATAAAATTCAAATGACAAGCGGCATTAACAGCTTGGTTTTGACTCTTTTTAATTTCTCTCAAGAATTTAAAGGTAAAATACATAAAATTTCAAATGTGTAGATTTTGCATCGTGGTGGATTCGTGACCCTTAAAATTTCTAACATGGCAGGTTTGGAAGGAAATATGAGGCTGTGACAATCATCGAGGGTTTAAAAAATATTTCTCTTGCATGTAATTAAATATAGATATATTTAATCAAATGTTAGTTATAATCGGTATTTTTAGAATCGGATATGTGATCGAATTAGTGATCCAAAAATCTAATGCGTTAGTGGTTTGACTGGTTGAAACATCCGAAAAAATCGGTAGAACTGACCTACATCATATATAATTTTACTAATTAAAAAATATAAAAAATATTAAATTTTAATTTATTGGATTGGTTAATAACCGAATTAACCATAACCGACCGAAATATAATGGTTAATTGGTTAATGATTATGTTTTATAAATTGGTTAAATCGGTCACACTCTTTTAACCGAAAATTTCGGTTACGGTTAAAAAATCAATGATTAACCGACCGAGCCGACCGATGCACACCCCTACTTGGCCTCCGGCCAGAACTCAAAACAACAACTACACTATTACATAATTCTTACCTAAAGGATACAAATGTAAAATACAACACAAAGGGGCCGTGGGGACCCACAACTTGACCCAGGACTCGACACTCTCGACTGCAGTTGAGGCGATCCACTGTCTTCAAAGTCTTCACCGAACTACCGCTACTAACCTGCAAAACTGCAACTGAAAAGATGTGAGTCATATTGACTCAGTAAGTAATCATGCAAATGGTTATAACGTTTTAATTAAATGTCTATTCCTTATTCATTTCACAAACCTGACACTTGTACTGTACCTTAACTGATCAACATCTGCCAACTTCTGTTTGCTATTACACAAACAAACTTCTATATTACATATGTGTATATATACAAATATTCCTATATCACCAACACGAGAAGTTCCATCGTACTACTGGAGCATAACACTAAATTCTGCATACTCTCTATACTTGTTACTAATCAGGTTGCAAGTATTTATCATAACTTTCTCTCTTCCGTTATCTTGAAATATCATCAAATCAGATATCTAACATCTTATTTTTTGTTAACTATCAAATCCACTACCCACAGTTACATGCATGTGTTACCATTTCATCAAGTCTAGTACCCTTATAGTATGTTCTTTCTAAGTAAGTAAACATCTCATACAATCATCATTAATATACTTTTACATGCAGTTAATAAAAATCACTCACATAATGGATCACTACATTATTATATACATGTGCAAATCACTATTTCCAACTCAATAACATCGAACATGTATATGAACTCATATTGTCATACACTACTATTAACAAAGGTTAATCTTATATAAACATACAAATTGTATCGTTATTAACCACTTATGCATATAAATATAACAATGCCATATGGTTCACGAATTACTTTTTGAAAACCTTTTTTTAAAACTAATATTAAAATCAAACTTACTGAAAACCTCATCCAAATCTTTAATTTCTAGAAACCATTTCTAAAATCCGTTTTCTGAAAACTGTAAACTATAATCTGGTTTTCGAAGACTATCAACTGAAACTCTAAAAGCTGTATAAAATCTGAAATCTAAAAGCTCGAAATCTGAAAAATGTGTTTGAAAACTAGAAACTTTATCTCACTCTTTCTTTCTGAAAAAGCTCTTTCGGAAAACTGTAACTGGAAGCTGAAAACGTTGTTTGAAACTGTAATCTGTATTTGAAAAACTAAAAACTTTCTCTGAATTTTGTGTTTCTGTCTGAAAAACTGGACGTATGAGGGCGTTACGTATCGCCGTCCCCCCATACGCCTATCTGGAGGCAGAAGTGAAAATCCATGACTTTGGGGCGTTACGTATCGCCGTCCCCCAAAGCATGCCACTACTGTCTCATATGGTGGGTTGGGGCGTTACGTCTCGCCGTCCCCGAAACCACAATCTGGAGGATCTGAGAGCGTCCCCTCAGTCCTCAACATGTGCACATGTTTCTGAATCCGTCAATTCCAACAATGTACCACTGGGATGGGTCGAATCCCAAATCCCGAATCCAATGTATCTGTCAAGTCTATACTGTGTCTCAAGTTACATACTGGGGTGAGTTTTTACCTCATGCCCCGAAAACCATAACCATAAAACACATATTTTAAATCTCAAAACTGTATCAAACATTTTCTAAAAACAGTACGTTTCAAAAGTTTCTGTTAGTTTTCTTTAAAAACTCATGAACTTCAAACCTTTCTTGTATTGTCATATATGTACATGTATATGTTCATGCATCTCTGTAAGCTAACGACATATGCATTATATTTCTTATATGCTTCCACCACATATGCTCACTTACATTATAACTACCATAATTCTATATCCACATGCAACATGGTACGTTTTCACATACATAATAACATATGATTCTACTCAAACTAATAGGCTTTATTTCTAAAAAAAACATACCTTAATATTCTTGGCAGACATGCATAGACTTCAAACTCTCAATTCCTACGCTTACTTAGCCATTTCTCAATTATCAACATATGCTCAAAGATCACATTTATATATATATTGATATACACATATATTCTAAGTTTATTTAAATCTATATCAAGATACTTATACATTAAACATGCATCTACTATATACAAGTTTACTTATTTCTCCGTGAATATTTACCTGCTTGTACCTTAATTCTTACTTCCTTATAATCATCATCTTTTAAACTTTAATCCCATACCCTAGGGTGTAGTTTCTACAACCCCCAAACCCAAATCTCAAATATATTAGATTTATCAGTGTTTATTCTCGCTTCCTGTATTCGCATATACTTTGTCATTCTTATACTTTTCAATCTAAAGCTTACTAATGTCTTTCTAGTAATATACGTGTATATATATTATATATATATATATATATATATATATATTTACCTTTATACGCTCATGCTTGTCTTTTACTCATACACATGCTTATAGTTACTTGTTCTTATCTATATGTATATATAAGTACACTTGCCTCTTTTTCCTACATTCATCTTTATATACATATACAAGTTTCATACATATAACCATATACAACTTTATTATATTAATAATGTCGAACAACATTAAATCTCAAGTATTCATAGCATGAGTTACTTACCTGGTTTGCGGTCACTCCTAACCTGGATTCGATCTCTTAAAAATAAGTAATAAAACACGGTCAGAACCGCTATTTGTGGAACTTTCAACTCATCTATAATAAACTACAGAATTTCTTGGAATATATGAATCCTCTCTGATTCTACCGTTCAAACTTCATTACTCTAATATATGCTCATATACTATTCTAAACTAACTAGATGGCTCAAATTCTCACTTTACGCGTTTGTGGCAAAACTTGCGGAAAAGTTTCCACAAACGCTATGGAAGAGTCTCGAACCGTCCGAATTAATCCAAAATTACCTAATTCCCCTTGCAATATCATATTTATGTCATAATCAGAATTACGGTCATCTATACTCGGTCGCGCGATAAACTCTGCTTTACCGGAAACTCGCTAATTCTACCGGATCGATCTAATCTATTCCGTTTCTCCCCGGATTCTACCACATTTATTATTTTAACATATTAAATCATATTCAATTCATTTCATGTTAATTCGTTACACTACGGAACTACTGGGAACATCCGAATATAAATCGTTACACTTTAAAATAACAAATTCTAAACGGAGAGTCGTACCGAAATTCCGAGGCCATATTCGGACTCCCACCGGCCATACGAACGCGCTGGTGTCGATGGAATTCCGATCGGAGCTACTGTTCTTCGTGAGTTTACTGTTCACCGTGGCTTTCTTCCTCGTTTTCGTGCAATCGGCCGTTGTTCGGTGAAATCAACCTCGTACACTCGTAGTACTCGTCGAGGGCTTCGATTTGGAAGGTGGCTTGGGCCGTGAAATGAACCGACGGGTCGGATCCATCAAACCCATGCCGCGCCCTTCTTCCTCTCCCTACCGTCGATCTGGTCGCCTTTAGTGTCGGCGCTGCCCATCGAAAGTTGCATCGTGGCCGGACACTTCAAACGCCGGTGGTCCGCCGGCGAGACGCCGGCCAGAGTCTTCCGGCGTGACCCATTCTTTCTTTCTCCCCCTGCGCGTGACATCCCTCTCTTCTTCTCTGTTTATTTCGTTTTCTACTCTTTTTTTAAATGCTTTTTAAATAATAATAAAAATAATAACATCAAATATCATCAACTCCAATTTACCAAAATGCCCATCACTAAAAGGTAAAATCGGAAACTACAATTTTGGAGCCCTTCTGGCGCGATTCTCGAAAAGTGGTCAACACGAAAATTATTCTTCTCGGAAAAACGAGTCTGATGGTTTAAAAACCAACTCAATCGGAGTTCCTTTTCTCATTTCGTAACCAAAACTGTAAACTTTACGCTTATAAAAAATATCGCGTAACTGATTCTTGAGACGACGAGTCTTCTGACGCGACCACTCTCCACTTTATAATATTACGACCCATATAACATCGCATGAACTCTTATTCTTCGTTATCATTCTATTCCGAGACTATAACATCGGTCCGGGAATCTTCTAGAACGGTTCTGAAAATCCGGGATGTTACACAGTGGATACCTAAATTTAGGAACTACCCTTGGGTGTGTACCTAAATTTGGAAACTGTTATAATGTAACTAGTTTGACTAGAAATATTATCTCTATATCAGTGTTTAATCCGCTGCGGATTTACCTTTATATTCTAGAACACTAAATTGTTTTATTTTATAATGATGATATTGAGATATACACATTAGATGTGAATAAACAACATTTATATTTTGAAATAATAAATCTCAAACATATTATGACAAACAAATAGCTCAAACCGATTTGATCAGAAGAAACTCAATTGTGGCATTGTTTTCTGGGACACAACTAACACGAGAATCGTATATCCACACTTTTGAAGAGTGGGTACTCGGACTGATTTGATTCTATTCAAATAAAGTCTACGAATCTAGTTTATTGGGCAAAATGCCTAAAACACTATTTACTTGGTAAAAGTGTAAGTGCTACCAATCTGTAAGCCCTAGTTCATAGTGAACCAAGTGGGCCCATGTCTAGCTAAGCTAGAGGTGGATATGAATATTTCGTGACCTTTACGGATGTGGCATCGCGTTGTGGTTATGTGTTTCTTTTGAAAAACACAAATCAAAATCTTTTATAAGTTTCGACACGAAGTAGACAAACAGATCGGCTGAAGTATTAAACTGCCACGGTAAGACCGTAATGGAAAATACTTAAGCAATAAGTTTCTCAAATACTTGAAAGAGTTTAGTATTCTTTCAATGAAGACTCCTCCCGGAACACGTCAATTTGACGGTGTGTCCGAACTGAGTAACCGAATTTTGTTGGACATGATAAGGTTAATCATGAGTCGCTCTGAGCTACCATTTCCTTCAACGGATAAGCATTAACAGTGCAGAACTTATTTTGAATAAGGTTCCATAAAAAGATCTTTTTGACAGATATCATATTAGATATGAACAGGAAAGAAACTGAGTTTTCTCATTCCTGATAATTTGGGAATGCTAAGCATACGTTTGGATGATACCAAACTAAAACCCAAATTAGATAAATGCCAAATTGTAGGTTATCCTAGGGATACCAAAGTATAGTACTTATACAACTCACAACAGAACAATTTAATTGTTGCTCACCATGTGGTTTTCCTATGAGGAATACCTACATGTAGTGGTAAGTGGGAGGATAGTAAAACTCGATGAAAATCGGAGTAATACTATTCCAGGCATCAGATCCTTAATGGAACAGAAATAGTTCATCAATGATGAAACAATACCAGTAATCTTCGAATACACAAGAACCGTGTAGGTCGGAGAGAGTCAGAAAATAACCTGGGGTATGGGTTTCTGATCTCACCTCATAAAGATGTCTATCTTATTGAGGTATACCAACTGACTACGTATGATAAAGTGATACAAGGTATCAACTCCCTATTATGGCAAAGTGCCATGACATCCGAAATGGATTCCATGTATACCAACTATGTTTAGACGCTAGTTGATGTACCACAAGGCATTGTGCCTATTGGTACTTATAAGTCTTCAAGGAAGACATACATGGATGACAACATACCAACGTACTAAGCTAGGCTTGTAATGGAAAGATATCGTTATCAACATTGCGTTGATTACGATTCAACCTTTTACTTGTTGAAACGGTAAATCCATTTGGATAATGCTTGCTAACGCTGCATGTTTCATTTATGAAATATGTCAGCTAAACGGAAAAATTGCTTTCCTGAAAAGGAAACCTTTTGGAGGATGTTTACAACATCCTGTCGGTTTTGTCGTACCAAAACTAGGAAACATGGTTTGCAGGTTATTCGATCCATGTTTGGATTGAAGCAAGCATTAGGTTCTTAGAATTATCGTTTTGATGTAATCATAATAGTTTATGATTTAATTCAAAACGTAAATGATTCTTGTGTATATAAAGAGGTTAGTGGGAGCGCACTAACAATAATGTCCTATAAAATAATGATAATATGTCATTTCTTGGAAATGATATTCTCATAAAAACAATCGACGAAAGCTTGGCTTTCGAGAACATTCTCTGTAGAATTCTCGGGAGAAACAACCGTTATTCTAAGAATAACGATCTATTGGGATAGATCTAAGGTTGTTAATACTCTCTGAGAACTCGTACATTGAAAAATGTACGTGACCTGGTATCTCATACGCTTTAAACATATGGAGTCACAATCAGGGAAATCCATGTGATAGTCACTGGATTGATGTTAAGAACATCCCTTAGTATCTTACAGAACTGAGGATGCTGTCTTAAACTATGGAGATGGAGAACTTGAAGTGACTGGGTTCACTACTGCAAGTTTCATAACCGATAAAGACGACTAAAAGTCACAAACGGTACTACAAAGTTTGAATAACGGTACAGTGGGCTGGAAATCTTCCAAGCAAGATATTGTTATCGAATAAACAACAAATGCAGGTTATTGCTGCAGCTGAGGCAGCAATGGAAGCCTTCTGGGTCGATAACAAATCTAATTAGATTAGATATAGTTCTGTTAGCAGCTGAGCTAGGTGTCAGCACAGGCTAAATAATTAATGGTCTCATCAACGATCCAGATACATACTTCGACTATTCATCTGATTCGTTCGGATCATACATCGTGACGATGTGATGATTGAATAAATTACATCAGACGATAATCATACAAATCCGCTGACGGAAGCCTTTTCTCAGTAATTTGAGCCAACCATACATAGTTCGGGTGTAAGACACTCGAGTGACTGGCTATAGGCCAAGTGGGAGATTGTTGGACAATTATGACCATAGCGTCACTATTTGTACAGATCATAGTGTTGTTGTACAAATTAACTATGTGACAAAGGAGATTACACTCTTATCATTTGTGATTAGATCACCAAGATATATAAATGATAGGAGGTCCCTGTGATTTGTTTCTGGATTGAGAATGATATGAGATAGTATCAGTCCACGAAGGATAAATCATTAAATATCCCTAGTCAGAGTATTATCGAGATTGGACATCGATAAATGCGTAAAAGACTAGTATTACACTTGTGCTTGTTGTGAGGGCACAAAGACATAGTTCTCATATATTTGGGTATAGGATACTCATGCAAGTGTAATAGGAGATTGTGTTTTACCGATGGTATGGGAAACAGCTTCGCTCTGGATAGACCCCATCGGAATTCCATTGGTAGTATGACTATGTGTCAATGGAAGTCCGAAATCAGGGTAGGTGTATTTGGTCTTAACATGAGACTTGCACCGCTAATACTTGCGACAATCAATATACTTGGTTTTGGTCGTCCAGGCTTTAACCGGTTCTGTGTACGCCTCTTCTGGGTATTTCGAGAATCGTAGTGTGTTGGGTGTGATGTCAAGACGGAAGTGTCACTCCAGTCATATGGAGATGATGGTCATGTAGGATACGGTATTGGTTCTCTTTTGTACTGCAGTTATCGGGATAAAATGACAAGGTCATGTTTATCCGATTATAGAGACTAGTTACCAGACATTCGACATGTGCTTCGTACGGGGCAGACACAATTTCAGCCCCAGGCCTAGCACGTGATCATCCGATACTGGATCGACATACACAATACCACATATACTAAGCCTGATATAGATCCTTATATTCCTGTATGGATATTTCTGGAGAAGTGGGTAGGCATGGCGCTTTGCTAGAAGCCAACCTTGTCTTGTAAATCGGTACAAATGTACTAGGTACTTACGTGTTCGGATAGTCCGACGACCGTATTTACTGCCAACATATCCGAGGATCTCATGGGTCGCTTCCCGAAGATTCACCGATGACGTATGACTCACACTTTAATTAATCTGGGATTAATTAGAAGAGTGAGAAAATTAATCTGGGATTAATTGCGGAGATATTTTATCTGGGATAAAATATTATTTAAAGAGAGAGAACGATTAATTTAGAATTAGTCGATAAAATAATATATTTGATATATTATACGAAATTGGATTTCGACGCAGAATTAAAATTAGATTTTAATTCGGGCGAACGAATTAATTTAGAATTAATTCATTAGCGACGTGAATAGTGATTTGGCTAGGCATAATCATTTAATTGCGTCACAACGGAAAATTTGTTAATTTGGAATTAACGAACCCAAGCCCGGGATTGTTTGCGAGCGCATTCGCATTTCGAATTCGAGTACGGCACGCAAGTCAAATCAAGCGTCAAATCATTAGTCGTATCAACCGTCAAATCATTAGTCACTTTGAGTGATGTGACAACTTGTCACATTGATTGATTGATTGATTGATTGATGTGAGATGATGGAAGTTATTGAAAAAGTTTTTGAAAGCTTGAAAGACATTTATTATTATTATAATGGTATTTGGCTTTTGATTTTTGGTATAAGATACACAAAATCAAAACAAAACTACTTCACTTTTCTTCTCTCCTCTAAGTCACGCCCAAGGGGATGCCTTTCTCCTCTCTTCTGCTGCTCACTACCGTGAGCTATAGGGAAGCCAAGTGTGGTGATTTTGTGGCAAAATAATCAAGAGCTAGCACTTTGAGAGACATGCGAAGGTGATAGGGAAGTCCACCCATGAGCTTGGAATCATTTGACGAAGCTTGGAGCTTGTTTAAGGAGCACCAAAGCCGCATCTTGGAGGAAGAACAACAGCTCACTGCCGAGCATGACAGTGAGCAGAAAATATTTTTTGTTCGTTGCCGCGTCGCTCAACCGATCGATGTAAGTATTCTGTAACTTCGTCGTATGTATTCGCATGTGTTTTCTTGATTTGTATTCGATCCATGGGACCGTAGAACTCCAACAGTTATTGGCTGGGAATGCAACACCGACCTCACCATAGTAAATCAAAGGACATAGCCTGTCATGCAGGAGTTCGTAATACACTCAGGATTAAGATCGAATCCATATATAACCATCTATTAGATAAAATGAATTTCTTCGGTTAATAGATATTAAAAGAAATTCGTATTTATCTGAGTCCAATCCTATATGATCTCATCATATAAGGTGCTTCCATTCTCATGTCACTACATGAACGATCCCGGATCAAGGTCGTCATACAAGTATAGAATGGACTGCAACTATAGATAAACCACAAACAAAGTATCATCTTTGTTTGCTCTCTATGGACTATTTGGATTACTAACTTCAGACTTAAATCCTCTTGTGCATCAAACATACACTAAGTCTGAAGGTACAATGGTAATCAAGGTAAACAAGACAATTGGACAATATGCGATATAAATCAAACAACTTTGATAAAATGAATAATGCATTTATTATTATTACAATAATAAATTCCATTTATAATACATGAAGCTCTAGGACATAAATCTCAACAATCTCCCACTTGGAGTAGAGAAAATGGGACATGTCATGTAATTTTAAACCCTTTAGGTGACCTTCAAACACTTTACCCTTCTTGTGGCTTCTTGGTTCTTTGGAGTTCGCCACTGCACCACTATTATCTCAATAAAGTGTGAGTGGTTTATCCATATCTGGAACAATTTCAAGATCTGCCAAAAACTTACGGAGCCAGACTGCTTCCTTAGTTACTTCACAAGCTGCTACATATTCAGCCTCCATGGTGGAGTCAGCAATACAAGATTGCCTTATGCTCCTCCATACTATAGCTCCACCACCTAGGGTGAACACTGATCCAGATATTGATTTCCTAGAATCGACATCCATCTGAAAATCAGAGTCAGTATATCCTCTCAGAATCATTTCCTGACTTGTATATACAAGCATATAATTTCTCGTTCTCTGAAGATACTTGAGAATATGTTTCACTGCTACCCAATGATCTAATCCTGGGTTAGATTTAAACCTACTGACTACTCCCACTGCAAAACAGATGTCTGGTCTCGTGCATAACATAGCATACATAAGACTTCCAACTGCTGAAGCATATGGAATATATCTCATCTCCTCAACTGTTTGAGGTGTCTTAGGAGACTGTTCATTAGACAAATGAATTTCATGCCTGAAAGGTAAAACACCTTTCTTGGAATTCTGCATTCCAAATCTCACAAGAATCTTGTCGATATAGGATGCTTGAGACATTGCTAACAGTTGTTTCTTGTGGCTTCTTGGTTCTTTAGAGTTCGCCACTGCACCACTATTATCGCAATAAAGTGTGAGTAGTTTATCCATATCTGGAACAATTTCCAGATCTGCCAAGAACTTACGGAGCCAAACTGCTTCCTTAGCTGCTTCACAAGCTGCTACATATTCAGCCTCCATGGTGGAGTCAGCAATACAAGATTACTTTATACTCCTCCATACTATAGCTCCACCACATACGGTGAACACTGATCCAGATGTTGATTTCCTAGAATCGACATCCGTCTAAAAATCAGAGTCAGTATATCCTCTCAGAATCATATCCTGACTTGTATATACAAGCATATAATTTCTCGTTCTCTGAAGATACTTGAGAATATATTTCACCGCTACCTAATGATCTAATCTTGGGTTGGATTGAAACCTACTGACTACTCCCACTGCAAAACAGATGTCCGGTCTCATGCTTAACATAACATACATAAGACTTTCAACTGCTGAAGCATATGAAGTATGTCTCATCACCTCAACTGCTTGAGGTGTCTTAGGAGACTGTTCCTTAGACAAATGAATTTCATGCCAGAAGGTAAATTACCTTTCTTGGAATTTTGAATTCCAAATCGCACAAGAATCTTGTCGATATAGGATGCTTGAGACATTGCTAACAGTCATTTCTTGCGATCCCGGATGATCTGGATCCCAAGTACATAACTTGACTCTCCCAAATATTTCATTTGGAATTAGTTACCTAGCCAGATTTTCACGTCTAATAATATCTTTACATCATTCCCAATGAGTAAAATATCATCGATGTATAACACAAGGAAAACCACATTCCCATAAATGATGCGCTTGTAGACATAAGGCTCATCGATGTTCTGCTCAAAGTTATAAGACTTGATCGTAGTATCAAACCTTATGTTCCAAGATCTAGATGTTTGCTTAAGCCCATAAATGGACCTTTGCAACTTGCAAACCTTTTGCTCTTGACCTTGGGTTATGAACCCCTCTGGTTGTACCATATAGATACTTTCATCAAGATTTCCATTCAAGAATGCAGTATTGACATCCATTTTCCAAATCTCATAGTCATAATATGCGACAATGGAAAGAAGAATCCTGATGATTTAAGTATGGCTACTGGTGAGAAAGTTTCTTCATAGTCAACTCCCTCTTTTTGGGTATAACCCTTTGCCACTAGCCTAGCTTTGAAAGTCTGTATTTTCCCATCTATTCCTCTTTTTCTCTTGTAGATCCACTTGAAACCTATGGGTTTTACTCCATTAGGTTGGTCTACAAGTTTCCAGACTGAGTTAGAGTACATAGACTCCATCTCGAGGTTCATGGCTTTGAGTCATTCTTCTTTATCAGTATCTTCCATTGCACTATGATAGGTCAATGGATCATCTATACCATTACAAGATGCAATAACTTGCACCTCACCATTTCCTAGATAGCATTCAGGTTGTCTCACAACCCTCCCACTACGTCTAGGTGGTATGGTATCCTGATAAACTTGCATTACAAACATTATAGTTACCAGATAGATCTTTTACCTACCCACGAGGAATAATATAGAACGTGTTGGTCAAGGTGGATAAATTTTATTTTCCTGCCGACTTTCTTATTCTGGATATGAAGGAGGATCATGACGTTTCAATCATCCTTGAAAGACCTTTCTTGGTAATAGACAGAGCGATCATTGATGTACTAAAATGTGAACTGACAATGCGAGTGCAAAACGAAGAAGTCATATTTAGTGTTTTCAGAGCCATGCCGAGTCCTCAAGGTGATGAAAAATGTAACAGGTTAGACATTATAGAGAAAGAAATTGAAGGGCAATGACCATGTGTTAGGTGTGTCTCCATGTATTCAAGCCAACACATATGGTGCACTAGTAGTTAAGTAACCATATCAAAATGGAGCCATGCGAAAAGGATCCTCGGCAGCCAAAACTGACGCCACTCCCAAAGCACCGTAAACTGACGCCACAATCATTTTCCTTCTCTCCCTCAAAATGCTCTGATGAAAATTTACAAAGCACGCACTGAAAGATTGAGTATTATTATAATCCATGGTATTTCTAGTGATATTCGTTGGGTAATTGAAGAAAGGGTTCGCTTGGCAGGTGAGTCTTCTAACTCTTTCATTTCTTATATGCCTGGTTTAGGGAAAACACCTATGCCTAGAAACTAATAGCTAAACAATTAGGTGTTTTGTTATAAATATGCACGCTGGATGTGCAACACTCGTTGCCATTCTTTAGGAATGGTGTTTGACAATCGCGAAGATAAAATTCAATTCATTAGAGATGGCTCGAGTAATGAGTCTTTAGATGATATATCATTGATGTTAGTGTCCTAGACATACCAAATATCTCTAAGACTTGATTTGTGTGTGAATCTATCAAGAAAATTTGTGGAAAGAACTTACATTGATCGGTTTGGAATGTCAAAAATTCTCCTTGGATGAGGAAGCTCCAAGCTTTGTTGAGTGTTCCAAACTCAAGGGTGAGTTTCCCTATCACCTTTCCTTGACCCCTTTAAGTGCTAGCTTGAACAAAATTGAAACAAAATTTTCCTCCGAGAAGAAGAAGAAGTTTCGGCCATGTAAAGAGAAAAAAAAAATGTTTTGTGTTGTGTTGTCGTTTGGTTTCGATCCTACAAATTAAAAACGACAGAGGGGAGACAAATTCACAATAGTTGGAATGCGATTCACCTCAAACGATTCTACCTATAATATATGCATGCTTTTGTTTAAGATTGAAGAATAAAAGTAGAGTACTGCTTTATGTAATTCTATTCGACAAAATAAAAACCCGATTGAAGATAATCCCAAAATACCATTTAACCGCTTCATTGTTCAAAACACAAAAGGCAACAACAAAGCATAAAAATTACAAACAGTTGAAGTTTCCGGAACTTCTTTCGGGATAACTTCGGCAGCAACTTTAACATCAGAGGCGAGAATTTCTTCAACTTGTCCAAAAGACTCAACCTCCATTCGACCCACTTCTTCACTCTTATTCTCTATCTCTTCAACTCCAGCCGCCTCCTCGGCATCATCAATTTATTTCTCAGCCTCCTTGGAGTCGACTTCTTCACCCTTCCCTTCCACATCACCTTCGTTGGAGGAAGAAAGCCCTGCCAATAGTCGATCATATTCTCGAATCTACTTCTGTGGTTCCCATGCGATGGTTTTTCCTTCAAGGAAATCCTTCATCATATTACTTTTTTCTCTCATCATGGACTCGAGGGCAATCCCTTCAATCTTCTCGACTAATTCTCCATTCTCCTTCCTCACATTATCGAGTGCATCTTTATAACCTTCTATTGTAGCCTCAGAAATTTCCCTCTCCACCCTAAGAATAGCCTTCACCTCATTCAACTCCTTTTCCATCTCTTTATTATTCTTTTCAAATGTCGACTTTAATTCTGCCATCTCCTTTTTCATCGCAGCCACTGACTTCACCATCTTCCTTTGCTTCTTCTGATTCGACTCGGCGTATTACTGCATATATAAGTTACACTCCATTGCCTGAGAAAAATAGTTAGTTAGACACCATTCGACATAATTTATAAAATACATTTTGAGTTTATTTACTTACTTGATAAGTCAGAGCCGCGACCTTCTTCATTTTTTCAACGGGACCAATCTTGGATAACCTTAGTTCATCATCCTCCAACAAGAGCTTCTTAATGAAAGGATTAAGGCTTGATGGGTCTGAGATAGCAGTCGACCCTGATGGAATCTTGACAATAATATTATCAATATCCTCTTCAATTTCAACAGCTTTCCTTTTTGCTCATTTGACAACCATTTCAGTCGACTGCCCCATAAGCTTAGGAGTTCCAGCCGACGCATCTTGTTTTAGTTCAGGAACCTCAACCTATGGTTCCTTCACCTTAAGCTTCCTAGCCTTCTTACGACTTTTCAACTCATCGATAGAAGATACCTTGACGGGTCCTGAAATTATATCCACTGCGCATAAAATTTCCTTTGGAATTAAAGGCTTTATAAATAATTCATTTCCGTATAATGCTCGAATCGACCAAGTACAGTAGATGACTTCCAATACGTGTTTACAAAGTACCAAAGGGGTAGATATACCTTCTGATTCGAAGATTTCTTTCCACACTAAAGTTTCCCTTAATCTCTTTTCTACCAAGACAATTCTTCAATCTCGTTGTTCGGCTGGAAGAGCAAGAAGAGCTTTAGTATTTGATATAATCTGGGGGGATTTTTCGAACAATCTATTTCGAAACAGACCTGTAGAACAAGCAATCAAACTTGTTAGCTTCATACGACAATCATATTCATGAGATATCACAAGTAAAAAAGGATGATACTCACTGATTAAACTCCAATACTCTGAGATACGACCCATTCCAGCCGACCCAAACACACCCTCACCCCTCACAAAGAAATAATCTGACTGCCAATTTCCCCTATCATTTGTTGGAAGCCCCATTACTAATTGTTCATTCTTTCGACGAAGATACAAAATATATCTCTCTTTCTCAGTTAGATGCTCCTTTAGGTAGTATGTGAACACTACATCCTTCACCTCAAAAAACACTCCTTGCTCAAAAGCCAAACATTCAATCGACAATAAGATCCTCCAAGCGTTTAGCATCAACTGTGAAGGAGCAATCCCGTAATGGTCCAAAACTTCCCAAGCTAACCTCGAAATAGGGAATCTGAGCCCATCAGAAAATGGTCGTAAATAAAACTCAATCCATCTGGGGATTTTGTAATCAATTCTTTTAGTCGGCAAAATTACTTTCAATTCCATAGAATCAGTGAATCTATACTTACACCTAACTTCCCTCAATGATATTTCTGTCATACGACTAACAGGGTTCTTAGTTAGCAAGTTCGTTGGTTCGCTAGTGCTAACCGTCCCACTCGACTCTCCCACTGTTGATAAAGTCCTAAGAGGTATTGCATCTACATGAGTTTCATGCGACAATACCGTAACTGGCCCAGCCTCTGAAAGCTATTGACGCGACCAGTCCCCGGAGAGATATATCTTCACTCGACTCACTTGACGACACTTCTACATATTTATCTATTTAGGCTCCTAAGCTCTCTAGGGATTCTCCACTCGATATATTTCACTCGACTAACATACAAACAAATAATTTCTAGAAAATAAATTTTCTAAAGATCAAACTTCTTCTCAATTTTACAAACACAATTCCACCAAACAACATACGACTCAAGAGATCAAACAACCTAAAATGGCTTAGAACAGTTTGAAGCTACTCTATGAACATTAAAAGTAAAGAAGAACACGAGGAAAGTTTGAAGAATACCTTTAGAATCTTGAAGCCTTTCTCCCAACTTGTGGATTTTTGTGAATGAAGCAAATGAACCTATAAGCTCTCCCTTATACTACATTTTGGCGCTTATTTTCCCACCGAAAAAGTGCCTCGAAACTCGCATTAGGGTTGGCATCATTTAATGAATAGAAGGGCCTAGAATCTCTAGAGTAGTATCATCGAATGAAGATATCCAAAAATGAAATAGCGTTTAGAAAAGTTCATAAAGACTTACAACCGGGTCTGACGCAATCGACTATCTTTCATGACATGGATGCTAGAGTCGACATTACGCCAGTTGAAATGTTGATACCAGAGTCGTAGCCACTTGACACGAGATGGATGAAATTATTGTCACTAGATTATTTTACACTCTACATCGAGCCAATCGACACCACGTCAAGTGTGAGGTTGGAACCCGTGGGGTATCTATTCGACACGACATCCATGGGAAGCTACTCGACACATTATCTAGAATAAACTTTGATTGAAGACCTGGACTTCTTCTGTCTAGTCGACACATGTCGAATGAAAGATACTCATGAACCTTCATCTTTTTCAGTCAACTGGGGGCATCCTCCATAGACTCACGTCGAGTCATTTGAAGATTTGAACCTCCTACGGTTCATACGACAATGTTGAATGAAATTACTCATGAACCTTCATCTGATTCAATCGACCGGGGACATCCCCCAAGACTCATGTCGAGTCAAGTTGAATATTGGGACTTTCATAGTCTAGACGACACATGTAGTATGAAATGAACTCCTGAACCTTCATCTGGTTCAGTCGACTAGGGACATCCCCCATAGACTCACATCGATTCATTTGAAGATATGAACCTCATATGGTTCATACGACATGTCGAATGAAATTATTCATGAACCTTCGTCTAATTCAGTCGAGCGAGGACATCCCCCATGACTCATGTCGAGTCAAGTTGAATATTGGGACTTTCATAGTCCAGACGACACATGTAGTATGAAATGAATTCCTGAACCTTCATCTTGTTCAGTTGACCGGGGACATCCCCCATAGACTCACGTCGAGTCATTTGAAGATATGAACCTCATATGGTTCATACGACATGTCGAATGAAAGATACTCATGAACCTTCATCTGGTTCAGTCGACTAGGGACATCCCCCATAGACTCACGTCGAGTCATTTGAAGATATGAACCTCCTACGGTTCATACGACAATGTCGAATGAGATTACTCCTGAACCTTCATCTGGTTCAGTCGACCAGGGACATCCCCCATGTCTCATGTCGAGTCAAGTTGAAGATTGAGACTTTCATAGTCCAGACGACACATGTAGTCTGAAATGAACTCATGAACCTTCATCTTGTTCAGTCGACCGGGGACATCCCCCATGACTCATGTCGAGTCAAGTTGAAGACTTGGACTTTCATTGTCTAGGAGACGTATGCCGTATGAAATGAACTCTTGAACCTTCATCTGGTTTAGTCGACTGGGGACATCCTCCATAAGACTCGTGTCAAGTCAAGTCGAAGGCTAGTACTTCCTCTATTCAGATGATGCATGTCGTATAAAATGTACTCTTGAACTTTTATATGGTTCAGTCGACCAGGAACATCCCTTATAGCCTATTGTCAAGTCAAATAGAAGACGTGGACTACTCTCGGTCCAGACGACTCAAGTCATGTGCTCCTAAACCTTCCTCAAGTTCAGTCTACCAGGGAACTTATATGGATTCATGTCGAATCAAGTTCCTCAAACATGAACCATGTAAGAGACTTTGGCAACCATGTAAGAGACTTTGGCAACCATGTTGAACCATGTATGGACACAGACGACAGAAGGTAATGCTTACAGCCATGCATTCTTCGCATATGCTCTTACATTTTGTTTCATACGACACATATATAGAAATAATATCTAAATCAAAAGACTTTTTGACTTAGAGAGTAGGGGACAAACTGTACGGGCCAAAATTGGGCCGAGGGAAAAACTATCTTTTCACTTCGAACCCAATACCGAATAAGGCCCATAGACAAAGGTCCAGCTGAGAGTCTGAATACCAAAAAGCCCAGGGTAAAGCCCAAAGAAAACTTATTCCACTTGCAGATAAAGATTAACACATAAAGCCAAGCAAAGAAACAGAATATAAACAAACCACAAATCATTACCAACTATTTTCCTCTTTTCCTAAACATAATACGTATCCTCCGCATGCATAGATTCATGATCACCGAAAGTTTACGTTTTAAACATGTTATGGGGACCCCATTCTCATGTGCTAAATCAAAGAAATCATATTTCTCCACCTATAAATAGGAGCAGAATTCGGAGTGTAATTCATTCAAGCTTCTCCACTCTCATACAAGCCTCTATTCTCTGACACAAGCTCTCAGAATTTCCCATTTCCTAAACACTTGTCACCGCCCTAACGGCCACCCAAAGAAAGATAAGGTAATAACAAGCCTTGCTTTCATATTTTACTTGTTCACTGCTCATTTCATACTACTGACTTGAGCATCGGAGTGCCCCCGGCACCCACCACACCAGTAGGTAGTCTACTCCCGCTCACTCTACCTTTGGTTTGCAAGATCGCTAGTGCCCCCAACCTACAAATTCTCGATTGTGGACCTCGGTCGAAATCCATCATCCAGAGTCGCCAATTTAAACACGATGAATTTTTTCCAAATCCGAATTGAATCTAGTTGTCACGCTCTTTTTGGATTTTCTGGGTCTTGGAATTCAGATCTCATATCTATATTTCATTTTGATCTTCCGAACTAATATTTTACCTACACAATAAATAAAAATCACAATAAAACATAAATATAATTATTATTCTACCTGACCATTGGAAAATATTTATAGATAATTTAGTGTTCTATGTTAATAATCCATCACAATTACTCAATTGAATGAAAAATGCATCAATATTATTTGCATATTTAGGTGAAGTTACAACCCTAAGTTTTCACTTGCATAAGTTTTTCCGAAAGTCTATTTACTGTTTTATTTAGATTTTAGTTCGTCACTCTTAATCAACTAAAATAATTGAACTATTTATTTAGTTTTAACAAAGTATGTATATTTCTAGAAATTAATAGGATAAATAATAAGTTCATGTGGTTCGACATCCGACTCTTTTATTACTATATTATTTGAATGATACGTGCACTTGCGTGCCATATAAAATCATGAACGATATAAAAACGTGCTTTAATTTGATATAATTACACGTCAAGAAATATCACATTTTGTGACTATTAATTTAGTCATCGATAAGATTAGTCATTGAAACTTCTAGTGCGCATAAACCCTATTGGGTGTTTTAGCTTATACCCATCACTCAATTTCTTTGTAACCAACTCAGATAAACCAATTACAGAATCAACAAAATTAACATGCACATCAAGAACACAAAGATTTTTACCGTGGTTCAATTTCTTTCTTCTATTTTACGCTACAACTTTCCCCAAAACATAGTACAAGAACAAGAAACCCTAGAATTCCAATGCAATAATCTTACGCCCAATAATCTCAGTTACCAGTCTCTAATTATTCAACAAGGGAATCAAGACATATTCATACTGATTTACAAGTAAGATGTTACAACCTAATTCAAGTTTCTTTTTGTTGATGTGAAAAAGACAATGAGTAGAAGATGGGAATCATAGCCGAGAGAATGAGAGAATAAGTCTTGCCTCTTCTGATTTCGCCAACCCTAGGCACAATATATATGAAGAGCAAATAAAAAGCTACGATGGAGATGCATCTATGTGTTCAAATCTAACGGTCACCAGCATTTCACTCTTTTAACAGCAAACAACATGTCGTACTGAGGATAATAATAGAAACGACAAGTCAGTCGATGTAAATGGCCTCACACTATTACAATCTCCACCTTGAAGCCTTTATTCATCTCGCTTCAATTCATAAATAACTCATGCAGGGCTGACCTTAGCGCAGCAAGTATTAAAGTTCCTTTCATTGTTTATGTTGACTGTGAATTCACCCCAACTCCTACATACAACAACTTCATGCAGTGGGTGAATTTGCCAGCAGTCATAATTTTTATCCCCATATCAGATGGGTTATCTTTAATTGGTATCTTTTTGATCTTAATCTTACCACTTGAGATAATTTCCCTTACAAAATTGTACTTGACATCCACATGCTTGGTTCTCTTATGGTGTACTGAATTTTTGCTCAAATGTATTGCACTTTGACTATCAGAATATAATTGTTTTCCCATGAAGATGTTGTATTTCAGTTAAGATACCCTGAAGCCATATGACTTCATTGAACACATCAGTTATGGCAACATACTCTGCTTCAGTGGTTTAGAGTGTGACCAAGGGTTGTAAACTTGATTTCCAGTTGATGCAGTTTCCTCCAATAGTGAAATAGTATGTTGTAGTTGATTTTCTTGAATCTTTATCACCTGCAAAATCAGATTCCACATACCCTACCAAGTCTAACACATTAGTTTTGTTAAAACATAATCCATAATCTACTGTTGTGTTTATGTATCTTAACAACCATTGCAAAGCAGTCCAGTGAAGACTACCCGGATTTGACATAAATCTACTTAATAGAGATATAACATAAGACAAATCAGGCCAAGTACTAACCATGACATACATCACATAACCTATAGCATTTGGATAAGGGATATCTTCCATTTTAACCATCTCAGACCTAGTAGAAGGACACTAGATTTGGACAGAATAAAATGACTCGCAAGAGGTTGACTAACAGGCTTACAACCACTTACTCCAAACCTAGATGCAACCTTTTGCAAATATATAGACTGATGTATTTTCAGAAAATTTTTATCTCTATCTCTATCAATGGTCATGTATTCTTTTTGCACTACCTAGGTCTTTCATATCAAATTCATTATTCAACTGTTTCTTTAGTTTACATATCACATCCATTGATTCAGAGATTATAAGCATATCATCAATATACAATAACGGGTATACATAATATTCATCATCAATCATGAAATAGAAGCAACTATCATATTTACTTCTCGAGAATCCAATATTAAGCACAAAAGTATCAAACCTTTTATACCATTTCCTACGAGACTTTTTAAGACCATATAAGGATTTATGAGTAAACACACATACTCAATGTGGTTTTTTATCTATAAAACCTACAGGCTGTGACATATAAATTTTCTCTTCTAGTTCACCATGTAAGAATGTTGTTTTCACATCTAACTGTTCTAGCTCTAGATTATATTGAACTACTAGTGCTAACATCATTCTAATGGTCTTAAATTTAACTACATGTGAGAAAATTTCATTATAGTCTACCCCTTCCATTTGTGTAAATCCTTTAGCAACAAGTTTGGCTTTATACCTAATTGGGTCTCTAGGCTGTATTCCTTCTTTGACCTTAAACAACCACTTGTACTCAACCAACTTCTGGTTTTTAGGTTTAGGGACCAGAGTCCAGGTCTGATTTTTCCTAAGTGAGGCCATTTCTTCTTTCATGGCTCATTCTCATTCATGTTTATAAGTTGATCTAAGCGCCTCTCCTAAGCTAGTAGGTTCTTTTCCAGCTATATCATGGCTTGAAATTAAAGCATAAATTATAGATCAGTAGATGAGTAATCATACCTGGTAGGAGGCTTTACCTGCCTCCTACTTCTATCTCTTGCTAGCTGATAATTGGTCAATATGTGTTGTGGTGTTTCATAATGCTCCTCATGTGATTCATTCTACTAAGTTGGATCTAATTGATCTATTATGTCTTCTACATTCTGTTCTTGTGCACCAGTCACTTCATTTTTGTCTTCTTCAGAGTTATCACTTCTAGATTGAATATCCTCAGATGTTTCTATCTCTTGCCTATCAATAGCTTGTTCAGCAACTCTTGATGTGTCTGGCTCCATCTGTATCTGAGCTCCACCTGCAGGATGAAAATCTGCTAGATCCTTTCCTAAGGCATCTGTATTTATGTTAGTATTTTTACAAGGAAAACTATGTTCATTGAATATAACATCTCTACTAACTATAATTTTGACTCCATGAGACCCAATTTCCCATAGCCTGTAACCTTTTGTCCCTTCTTGGTATCCTAAGAAAACACACTTAAGAGACCTTGGCTCAAGTTTTCCTATGGCCTGATGAGTATAAGTTTCACAACCAAACACTCTAAGATGGGCAAGCTTTTGATTTCTACCTGACCAGATTTCTTCAGGGCTCTTAAACTGGATTGAGCTATTAAGGCTGAGGTTCACTTGATGTATGGCAGTATTAAGGGCCTCTCCCCAAAAGTTTTTGGAATTCCAGATGAGAATAATATACATCTAAACTTTTCTAACAAAGTCCTATTCATTCTTTCTGCAACTACATTTTGTTGAGGAGTATTTCTTAGTGTCATATGTCTCAAAATACCCTCACTTATACAATATTGATCAAACTCAGTATCACAAAATTCTAAACCATTATCAGTTCTTAAAACTTTCACTTTGTTACTGGTTTGATTCTCTACTAATACTTTCCAGTCTTTAAACTTTATTAGAGCCTCATTCTTAGATTTAAGCAAGAAGGTTTATACTTTCCTACTATAATCATCAACAATAGAGAGAAAGTACTTGTTACCTCCATGTGTTTGGACCTTGGCTAGCCCCCATAGATCACAATGTAGATAGTCCAGGCAAACTTTTTTGATAAGTGAGTTCCAGTTGGGAAGCTCTGTCTGTGTTGTTTGCCTAACACACAGATTTCACAAAAGTCTAGTGGCTCCAACTGGTCCTTTCCAAGTAACCCTTGCTTGCTTAGTACCTGCATGCATTTCTGGCCAATGTGACCAAGTCTCAAGTGCCAAATATTAGTCATATCAGAATTAGAAATTAGGGCAGAAATGGGTTTTTCAGAGAATACATGATGTCCTTTAAGAACATGCAATCTATTTTTCTTTACTCCATTTAAAATTAGTTTCTTACCATTTAATATGTACATATTTCCTTGGTGAGCTTTATATGTGAAACCTAATTCATCCAGAGATCCTATAGATATTAAGTTTCTTTTCAATTCTGGTACATATCTCACATCAGTTAAGATCCTAATTTTTCCATCATGGAATTTAAGTGTGATATCCCTTACCTCATGTATTCTACAGGTGTTGTCATTTCCTATATACACAGTCCCTTGGTCAAAATTTCTAAAGTTGATAAACCAGTCCCTACATGGACTCATATGGAAGGAACACCCATAGTCTAGAATCCACTCTCTGCTAATCTGATCATTAGACACTGTCAATGCCTCAGATAGGCAAATTGACCATTTTTCAGCAGCCACAGTTGCACTGTCTTCATTCTTTTGTTCCCTAAGGAATTTATAGCAATTATTTTTAATGTGTCCCTCCTTACCACAGTGATAACATTTCTTGCCACTATTTTTGTTCTTATTTTTGTTCTTTTTCTTTCCTTTAGACTCGTGACTGTTAGGTGGATTATTATTCTGCCCTATTTCTCTCATATCATTTTTTCCTTTAACAAATAGATTGGCTCCACCTCTTCTACTCACTTTAAGTTCTAACTCTCTAGCCTTTATGTCAGATATTACTAAATCCAGTCTAGGGACAACACCAATATACTGTAGTGAATTTTTAACTACACTATATTCCTCAGGTAGTGAGTTTAATAAAATTATAGCTTCACTAGAATCTCCTAAGGCTTGGTCATTTCCTTTAAGGATTTGAGTCATTCTAGTGAATTCATTAAGATTATTATCTATAGATTTACAGGTATCCATTTTATAATTGAACAAATTTCCCTTCAAGAAAACAAGATTAGGAGCAGAAACTACAGAGTATAGGGATTCGCGTTTACCTCAGAGTTGAGTTACAGTGTCCATACCATCCATTTTCCTTATAACCGAGTCATCAAGATGGAGGAAGATTAGGTTGTACGCCTCTTCCGAGATTTTAGCCTTCACATTATCTTCAACCTTGGGCCATTTTTTTTGGATCTTGTTCCAGTGCCAAGGCTACCTTATGGTGTGATAGAAGTACCCTCATCTTTTTCTTCCAAATGGTGAAATTCTTTTTACCATCGAAGATTCTGACTTCCAGTTTGATTGTAGACATCACGCCTTACCCAGAATCTTGATCTTTTTCGGTTCTTGAATTGCCTTTGTTTATGTTCTCTGATGAAGGCCGAGCTTTGATACCACTGTTGGGTGTTTTAGCTTATACCCAGCACTCAATTTCTTTGTAACCAACTCAGATAAACCAATTACAGAAACAACAAAATTAACATGCACATCAAGAACACAGATTTTTACCGTGGTTCACCTGAAAGATTCAAACTACATCCACGTTGAACTCCAAGAACTTGGAGCTCACTGCACTATATTTATCAAGATTGTACAAGACTCATTTATTCTATTTTACATTATAACTTTCCCCAAAACACAGTACAAGAATAAGAAACCCTAGAATTCCAATGCAACAACCTTACGCCCAATAATCTCAGTTACCAGTCTCTGATTATTCAACAATAGAATCAAGACATATTCATACTGATTTACAAGTGAGATGTTACAACCTGATTCAAGTTTATTTTTGTTGCTGTTAAAAAGACAATGAAGAGAAGAGGGGAATCGTAGCCGAGAGAATGGGAGAATGAGTCTTGCCTCTTCTGATTTCATCAACCCTAGGCACAATATATATGAAGAGCAAATGAAAAGCTACGGTGGAGATGCATCCACGTAGACCCGGCCTTGGTTCCGGTTCGGAACCGGAACCGAACCGGAACCGAACCGGAACCGAACCGGTTGGAACCGGAAGGTTCCGGTTCCAACCGGTTCCGGAACCGAATCGGAATGGGACCGGTTCGGTTGGGGTTCCACCCCAACTCGAACCGGTCCGAACCGGTGGAACCGTACGGTTCCACCGGTTCGGACGGTTCCAACCGGAACCGAACGGTTCCGGTTGGAACCGTCGGGTTCCTGTTGGAACCGTAGGGTTCCAACAGGAACCCTACGGCCCCCAACGGGAGCCAAACGGCTCCCTGCCAAAAAAAAAAAAAAATTATAAAATTTTTTTATTATATAAAATAAAATTACTAATGTACCCCTAATAACAGTAATAAAACGGTTATATTTAGGGGCATTTTTGGTATCAAAAAAATTCTAAAATTCTATAAATAGGATTCATTTTTCATAATTTCATCACACCAATTTCTCAACTCTCTCATTTTCTATAAATCTCTTATTCTCAATCTTACTTCAATACAATTCTCTTATTTTAGTTGTTAATTAATTTGTTATCATTCGGCATTCGCATCGCAATTATTCAAATGGCAAGCTCATCCGAGAACATAATGTCAAATATGCCGACCCAAGAGAGCGGCCCCAGTGTCAGTGCACAATCACGGAGAAGAGAAGTTAAGGCTCGGTCCTCCGATATTTTCAAAATTCATTTTAATTTGGAACGCCTAGACGATGGTTCACAACGAGCAATTTGCAACTATTGTGGGGTTATCTATAAATTTTCTGGTGGATACGGCAATATGATCAAGCACATGGAGAAACATCATCCGGTTGAATTTGGCATTGATACGACGCAGACTCAAATGGCCAGGTACGCATCATCTAGTAGAGGTACGAGTAGTGTAGATTTATTTAAATATTCTAATGCAAAAAATAGAGAAGAATTTGCGAAATTAACATGTATGACACATCTTTCTTTAAGCTTTGGTGAAAAACTTCATTTTACTAATTACGTGCATAATGCTTTAAACCCTGCTGCATGTAGAATGACTCGAAACACAACAAAACGTCATATTTTCAAATTATATAAAGATGGTAAAATTATTTTAAATGAAATATTTAAAGAGATGAAAGGTCGTATTTCTATATGTTCTGATATTTGGAGTGACCATTGGCAAACACACTTATACATGGGTGTGACTTGTCATTGGATTGATGCATCATTTACCATGCAAAAATGACTCATTGCATTTAGAGTTTTTGATGACCAACATACTGCACATAATATTTATAGAATGATGAAGGTAATTTTTGATGAATATGGTTTAGGAGAAAAAATTTTAACAATTGGATTTGATAATGCATCTGCAAATACTGCATCCATCAATGATTTAAAAGAAATATGTCAACCAAATTTAGGGGGTCGATTTTTTCATATTCGTTGTACATGTCATGTCCTAAACTTATGTGTGCAAGACGGTCTAAAATTATTATCTCCTTTCCTTGATCCTATTAAAACGACACTTAACTGTATTTGGTCATATTCTCAAGTTAGGAGGGAATGGACCAAGTTTTGTAAAATAAATGGTATTAAACCGATTAAATTTTCTAGAGATGTTCCAACACGTTGGAATTCTACTTATTTTCTTTTATGTCAAGCACTTCAATACAAAGATGCATTATGTAGTTTTTTTTCTCAACATGTTCAAAATATCACACTTTATCCTAGTCAATGGGATATTTGTGAAAGAATTTTAGATATTTTAAGAGTTTTTAATGATGCTACTTTAGTTTTTAGCGGTGTTTATTATCCCACTGCACATTTATTTCTTCTTGAGAGTTTGAATATTGTTGGCACTCTCGATGAACATGTTGACAGTGACGACCCTAATGATATTGTTTTGCTCGAAGCCATTACTGTTATGAAGGTAAAATGGTTGAATTATTTTAGAGAAATTCCTTTACTTTATCTTATTGCTGCTGTTTTTGATCCTAGATTTAAATTAGAAGGTTTGAATGGTGGTTTACAAGCTTACTATGGTTATTTAGGAATATTAGATGACATTGATATTACGAGCATAATGACGAATTTAAAAAGTGATTTAATTATTTTATTTAATGATTATATTGTAAGATATAACTTAGGAACAATAGGTCAGTCTAGTAGTAGCGAACCGGTAATTCAACCAAGACTTAGCGCAGGGGATCGTTGGTTATTACAACGAAATAAAAAATCTAGGGATACGACAACAACTAATAACCCTGAATTAGATAATTATTTATCTACAAATTTTGAGTTTTCTAATGAAAGTTTATGCAGTAAAAATTTTAAAATCCTTGAATGGTGGAACCGGCATCAAAATATATATCCTGTTTTATCTATTATTGCTAAAGAAATATTGGCAGCACCTATTTCCACCGTTGCGGTTGAGCAAGCCTTCAGCTTGGGAGGTAATATATTGGAAGCTAGGCGATCTTCATTACATCCAAGCACTCTAGAAGCAACAGCTTGTGTGGATGATTGGACTCGAGCTGATCTGAGACAACAAGAAGATGCCCCCGATGATTTTGAAGATTTGTTCGATAATGCTTCTGCAACAAGTGCAAGCGGAAGCTGCGGACCCGGAGCCGAAGGATCAACTGATAATGATGATTGATAAATGTAAAATTATAATTTACAAAGGGGATATGTCTTAAACTTGTAATGGAACTACGTGAGCTTTGATTCCTCTCACCCTTGGAGGATACGTAGGCAACTTAAATTTTAAAAATTTAAGCTCAAGCTCTTCAATGTAATAATTTTATTTTTTTTTATAAATTTAATCTCATTTTTTTTAATTAATAAATTTTTTTTATTTAATGATTTGACTCCTCTCATTTTTTTATTTTAATTAATTAAAAAAAAAATTGAACCGAACCGAACCGGAACCGAACCGTTCGGTTCCGGTTCGGTTCGAGTTTCCGGTTCCACTTAAGTGTGGAACCGGATCCGAACCGGATTTAACCGGTTCGGTTCCGGTTCCACACTTGTGGAACCGGAAACCGGCCGGTTCGGTTCGGTTCCGAACCGGAACCGAACCGCCGGCCGGGTCTACATCCACGTGTCCAAATCCAACGGTCACCAGCATTTCACTCTTTTAACAGAAAACGACATGTCGTACTAAAGATAAAAATAGAAACGACAAGTCAGTCAATGTAAATGGCTTCACACTTTTAAAAACCCAAATCTTTCTTATCTTCCTGAAAATTGTCTTACTTCTGCGAGCATCGTTATGCATTTTTGACAGTTTTTTGATGACCTTTTCTAAATTCCAGCGTAATCACATTCCACTGAAAATAAAATTCTTTACCGAGTGATTTTTTTCTCATTTATATAGGAATAAAATCCTATGTAATAGTGTGGTTTTTTTGACTAATTATCAACGGAAGACTAACTTCCCTTAATAATATACCATTTACTAAGTGAATTTGTTAGAATTTCCGAGAGAATTTCTTTCATCAATAGAAATATTGACATTTTTCACTAATTACCGACAGATGATTAAATTTCCTTGGTGATAAAATTTTCACTATAGGAATTTAATATCCCTCGGAAATAGCTATTTTTGTTGTAGGCAGTAAAGCATCAGAAAAGGTTTTGGAAGATGAAGTAAAAGCGAAAAAGAGGTGCATTGGACGGTGGTGAATTAATATCAGCTCATGTTACAAACTTAGCAAAGAGGCAGAGGCTAAGACTTTGGATATTTCTACTTTCATTGGAGTGGGTGGAAGTTTTGGGAAAGATATGTCTCTTCCCACTTCTCCACTGCCAATAATATTTTTATTCGAAGGATTCAGCTATTTCAAATTCATAGAATTGTCCCGACGGTAGTGGCTTGGTTGTGTAAGACTCAAGATTTGACTTTCATGTCTTAGGTTCGAATTTAGAGAATTCATTTTTTATAAGAGCTTGGGACAATATGAGATTTTACATGCTCCGTTTAATCCCGAAAGGGGTGATTTAGCGGCGGATCCATAGAATTAATCATGAAAAAAATAATGGAAGCCATGAAAACATAAGCATAATTAGAATATGTGGTATGAGTGGCATGGGCAAGACCACACTAGTCAAGTAAATTCAGAAACAAGCCAAAGACCAAATGAAGATGTTTGATGAAGTAACGAGCTCGTCGTCTCTCACCTCCAAGCTTTACTAAGATTTAAGATGAAATTATTAGCTGGTTTGGTTTTAAGAGCATGCCCGACAAGACTACCCAACAAGAGCTAGTGCTTTGAGGTCAAAAGTCTTAAAAGGGAATATAGTACTTGTAATATTGGATGACATATGGGGAAGAACTAAATTATCTAAGGTCAGTGTTCCTTAGGGAAATGATCACAAACATGGGCGGACTATTGTTGGACATAAAATTTTTATTGATAAAGTTTTTGTTGGGTTTATATTTTTATTAATGTTTTATTAACATATTTAAGGGTATTTATTTATTGGGTTTGAAATATTCTTTAAGAATCCCAATTTTTTTTTTTTTTTTTGTTTCTCATGCTAGTTAATGTTAGTGACATAGTCGCATAATGGATTTTGATGATGCAACGAGAGTGAAGTCTTCGACGCGCAAAAGCGAGACATTATAAAAAGATGTCGAAGCACAATGGTGGTGAAGAGCGAAGAATGTGAAGACTTGCACACATTGAAGAATTTATATGAAGTCTTACCTTAGGGCTCTAATTGTAATGTGAATTGTTTATTCTAGTGCCTAAGCTCATAGGAAACATGCACATTCACTTAGATGCATTAGGTTCATGTACAAAATGCTTAAAAACCTTAATATTTGTATTTTTGGTAGAGAGACCGACATACCCTTACCGATATCCATACCAGTGAGATGCTCTATTTTACATGCTCACTGGAACCAGCACGGACCATACCGGTCCCATATCGATCACCATACCGGTGAACCTAAGTATTGCATGCTCACTGGAACCGGCATATACTAAACTGGTGTTCATACCCGTCACATAGCGGTGAGCCCAACGACTAGTTCCTTTACTGGAACCAATATGACACAAATCGGTCATAATATCGGTGTCTATACCGGTCAAGCCCTTCACATTGCACACTCACTGGAACCGACAAAGACCATAGCGGTGTCCATACCGGTTATCATACCGACCTAACGGATGCATTTTCTATGGTAATATAGCCGTTAATACCTGTTACTATGCCAGACCGGCATACCGGTCTCAGACAGTAAAGTTGGGGAATGCTTTCATTTTACTATAAATAAAGCCCCAATTCATTTTTGCTTGGTTAGAGACTTAATAGGCAACCTTTATATCATTTTATAGAGCAAAAACAAGAGTGTTTAATTAACCTTTATATTCATATACACTCACGCATCAAGCTCACACACTACACCTTCAATATATATCTGTAGTGAGCTTAGATCACTTGGGTAACCAACTCACAAAATCTTCTTTATCTTTGTGAGTGCCCAAGTGTGTTTTCAACTTCTTTATTCAAAACACTTGCGGTTTGTGAAATCCCATCGTTTGGGTAATTGTAAAGGTTTGTGAGTGAGCCTACGTAGAAAACTCAAAGTGTAAGGGTTTGAAGTGAACCTTGTGTAAAAATCTTGATTGCGGGTGAGCCATGGAAACTCGTTGATAGTGGAAATCTTCAAGCACGGCTTGAGGGAGTGGACGTAGGCATTGTTGGCCGAACCATTATAAATCTCGGTGTCATTTTCTCTATCCCTTAAACACTTTACATATTGTAAGTTTTATTTATAACATGCTTATTGATTAGAAACTTGCATATAAATAATTTAATTTAATAAAGAAAATTGAACTTAAGCTTAATTGGTAAATTAACTTAAAATCGGTAAATATTTTTAATTCCGCATATTTTAGCCATAACCAAATTCACCCCCTCTTGGGTATAAAGAGTTTGTTTGTTGCTTGTGCTTGTAGGGAATTTTAGTTGGTATCAGAGCGAGGTTTTCTCATCAAAGACTTAACCGTCCGAGAAATCGATCATGGCTTCTACAAGCAACTCGTCAAATATTACCGAGGGATTTTCAATTATTAGACCTCCATTCTTCAACGAAACCGATTATAATTATTGGAAGATGAGGTTTCTCAACTACATTCTAGCCATGGATACACAATCCTTCAAGGTTATCACACGGGGTGTTAAAAAACCGATGAAGATGGATAGTTTTGGTGTGGAGATTCCTAAGCCTCATTTTAAATGGATCGATGAGGAAATTGCACAAAGCTCCATAAATTCTAAGGCACTCAACCATCTCATATGTGTCATTGATCATAGTCAAATTAACAAGATTTCAGAATTTGGAAATGCACATGATTTATGGAAGTCTCTAGAAATGATCAACGAGGGCACAAGCCAAGTGAAGGAATCAAAGATCAACCGGTTCATATGCGAATTGGATAGTTTCAAAATAGAATCCGGGGAAGAGATTGATCACATGATTTCAAGGTTTACGGTTATTATAAACCATCTAGGATCTTTGGGGAAAATCATTGGGCCAACCGATCAAGTAAAGAAAATTCTTAGGTCACTCCCTAAGGAATATAGAAGCTACACATCCTTCTTTAGAGAAGCAAACGACATGAACACATTGCAGTTAGATGATTTGGTCAGAAAATTGCTTGAATATGAATTGGAGATCAAAATGGATCAAAATGATGAAGATGAGAAAAGAACAAGGAAGAATCTTGCCTTAAAAGCAAAAAGAAGAGATGATGCTAGCTCAAGTGAAGAAGATAGTGATGATGAGTTGGCAATAATAACTGATAAGTGCACGAAAGTGTACTTTGAACGCTGCTAACTCGGCTTAATTATCATGTAATTAATCTTAATTAGAGTTTATTTTGTGCTTTGTTATTAGGAAGCAATGAAATATGGATATTGGAGCAATTACGCGTGTTTCGGGACCTTACGGATGTGTCGGAAGTGCGCAAGAAGCACACAGGAATGCAGAAATCATAATCATGTAAGCCCGGATGCACGTTGCGACATGTATGGCCACGCGTCGCGACACAGGTAGCGTTCCCAAGGTTTCATTTAAACAGTGTTTTACGCAAATCAGGCCGCCAGGACTTCTCTATATAAACCCAACTTCATCCCAAACCCTATGGAGAAGAGAAAATAGGAGAAAAATAGAGAGAAATAAGAGAGAAACACACAATAAAGAGCCACAAACACAAAATCAAAGGAGGAGAACGAAGAACTTCAAGGAAACCATGACGTCTCTCTTATCTATCAAGGTTGTATCTCTTCTTCCATGGAGAGCTAATCTCCTAGGCAAAGCTAAAGATGAACTCTTGTATTTGAATTTCTATGTTTATGTTGTTGATTCTTAAAGTAATTTTTAATGTTTAATATAATTGATGGTTGTTGTTCTTTATTATCTTTCGCTTTATAATCCAGAAACTTGTTTTGTCAACTCCAATATAGATCCAGTCATGCTTCTTCTATGTGTGATTTGTGAAACCAATTGTGACTGGTAAAGTTACTTTATGTGTTGGTCTTCTGCTGTAGTATTGCCTGAAGGTATATTGTCAACGTTAGATAGCTCGTAATGATAACTTTTATGTGCTGTTAAATTGTTAACATAGAGAAAATAATCATTGATTATCTTAGAATTGAATAGGTGTAGAATTGAATATCTTCCAATTGTTGGTTTGGGATGTGAAACCTTCAATTACGTAATAAAAAGAATCAATAACTGAATATAAGAGTTTGATACAAGAGGGATTATCGATGCTTTGCTGCTTTTTCTGCTGATATTCCTAAGAATTTATCTATAGTTTTTATCTTAAATTTCCAATTAAATCTTTTATTTAATTAAGTTACTGTTAACGTTTTTGCTTGAGTAAAATAGTTCATTGTAACTATCTCTCTAAGGAATCGACACCCTAACTATATTGCAATAACCGCAAGTACTTTTTTGGGCATAATCAATAACCAATAAGGAATTAGAGAGCGACTGAGTCACTTTTCCTTGCATATTCTTTCATCTATTCTAGTTAGGATTATGTTGCTTATCATAAATTCTTTTATCTCTTTAGGTGATCGTGATACCGTAAGCGGGGACGATCCTGCTGCATAGTTCCTTTCTCTGTAGTCAGCTCACTAGATGCGTGGATAAGCCTGTAATATTGATTTTTTCCAAGTATATAATATGTATGTTTTCTTAAATGAATTTCTAAGGTAATGCATTAAATGATTTTATTTTTAGAAAGATTATATTTTGCTATGAACGTATGGATCAAATATTGGTTATTTTGAAATCATGATTTGTGATGTATGAGAAATTTGCATGATTTGAGATATATGAGCATGTTGATGAGCAGGAAATATATCAATATTTACCGCCCATTTTACTTAATATTTTGTATAGTTTCTCGAGTTTTATGAATATTTTGATGTGTTTTAGTTTATTTTATAAATAAATAAAATCAGGACATAATGGAATCAATCAGGATGAAATATGGAACAAATAAGGGTAAAAACTAGACTTGACATTTGAATTTTGGAGGTTGGAAACTTGAAATGGCGTTCTAACGAAGTACAATTTCGGAAAATTTCAGCTTTGCGCAATTTGCGTATTTTGGCCATAACCTTTTACTCCGATATCAGATTGAGGTGATTCAAGTTTCAGATCAAAGAAGATTCAAAGATCTACAACTGTGACGTTCATCATAATTTCGAATTCTGAAGTTGTCATGACCGAAATTGATAAAACATCCATAAGTTTATTAAGTGTAATTATTAAAGTCATTTTGAAAACCAAAAAAAAATAAAAAATGAAAATTGTCAAAATTCCACCAAACATGCATGTTTGGTGGAGGATTTGGTGCCATGTTTGGTGGAGAAATTTGTGGAGAAATTGGTGGAGGCAAAACTTTGCCTATAAATACCAAGCCATTTCATTTGTAAATTTCATACTTTCATTTGTAAATTTCATACTTTCATTGGTTTCTTAATAAGGAATTAAGGATTGTATCTTGTGTGTTTTATTTAGTAGTTTTTTAATGTATTTTTAATTTTATTTTTAATAGTATTAATTTATTTACATTTTATTTCTTTTATGTTTAGTAGTTAATTTTCTGCTGGGGGAAGGGTGAAGCTTTTATTATTATAATTTAAATTAATCTCCCTTTAATTATAATATATAAATTATCTTAAAATCTGACTTAATTGGATACTGCCTTTATGGTCGGTTGGAATTAATTCAAAATCTGACTTAATCAGGATACCACCTATATGGTCAGTTGGTAATATCATGCAAATTTATATATTATAATAAGGGATATTTCTAAATTAGAAATAGTAAAGGTAGATTAATCTCACTTATATTATAATATGGAAATTGCAATTTAATAATATGGATTAAAGTTGATACCGCCTTAATGACTGGTTTTATTTATGTAACATAATGTGACACCGCCTATATGGTCGGTATTTAGGTGATAGATGATTACCGCCTATATGACTGGTTTATGGACAAATAATAACACCGCCTTTATGGTTGGTTCAACTTAATTGGGTAACACTTACAATTTCTATATTATAATAAAGTGAGATTTCTAAAAGTGGATCCCCTAACCCCCAATATTTTATTTTTATTCTAGGGAAGCGATGAAACACAATATTCACATGTTTAATAATTGATTTAATTATATTATGGGTAATATTTTGGTTTGTTTATTGAATATTAAGCTTAATGCTTCTTGTTGCCTGATCACCAATAAGATTGATGTGATAAACTTAAAATGAACTTGGAAAAGAGATTTTAAGTTTCAGCCTTAGATTCAATAGCTCACGATCTCTCTTAAGGATAGATAACCCTTAAAATATTTCCTTCAAGGATAGACATATACCTGTCGGGCGGGAGTAGCCATAATTGGAACTTGAACTTAATGAATTCAGGTAACTTGGTTAACATAGACATATGATTAATTGAGTTATTTGGGTATTTGTATCTGACCATCAGAAGAGGCTTTTGCATATTTTCGTGTTCCAGGTTAACAAACTGATTTATTACACATATATAAAAAAATCAATTCATCATTAGAATAATATTGTGTGGAATCACAACCCTAAATGTTTGTGTCTTTTGTTTATTTTCCTCAGTATCTTCTTTTGTGTTTTATTTATTTATTTATTTAGCAAATCCTTATTCAGCCAACCAATCAAGCAATCATTCTTTTCTCCCTTTAATTAGATACTTGTAAATAAATAGAATCAATAATTAATAACAACAATAGAAATTAAGCATCGTGGAATCGATATTTTTATACTACTTGAGCGATACGTGCGCTTGCGTTACGTGTGTGATTTCACCGATCACATGTATTTTAGAAATGACTTTTATGCTAGGATGTACTCTGTGTACTTATACATGCCAGATCATTTTCCGTGAGACGAGGTCTCATGTTGCCAGTTTTGCTCCGAATTCCAGTTATTTTCGTGGGGATGTCCCATGTTGCCAACTTTGCCGTAATGTCACGAGTCTGCATATAGATGAATGGACAACTTTATAATTACAGAGTATTCTTGATCAGAATGATATTTATGATTTGAAGTAAATGTTTGATACATCGATTTACAACTTATGTATTTATTTATATTATGAAAGACTTATTCGATCTGCCTTGTTACTTGTTTATCCATGGCACTAAGTTGTGATCCATTGCACAAGCCGTGAGCTTACTCATTTCTTTAAATTTTACAGGTTAAACAGACTAGTAGATCATTCCTTTTATCATCTTTTGTTTCTTCATAAATTGCCTGCCAATAGAGAAAGGTTCTGACAACAATAGAGTGTCGTTTGCTATATTTTTAAGATTAAGATTTTAGACATCTTCCTCGTGTGAATTATTATTTGGTTATAGGCATTGAGCCTACTTTTGATACATGTAGTATTTGCATTTCATTATGAATATTCTTTTGAGTTGGATCATAGAGATCCTATTTATATGATGACATTATTCATTTTTATTTTTCCATTGTATTTGGAGGATTAGTCCATTTTACAAGGAAAATTCTGTCCTTTTTACGTCTTTGTCTCATCCCTACCCTACCTAAGGGGATGGGTGTGACATTTAATGGTATCAGAGCCCTGGGTCCATAGATTCTGTAGACATTTATTTTACTTAATTAGTTATTCTATGTCATTTAGCGGTTGATATTTTTCTTGTGTTTTTAGATGCCTTCGCGTTCAAGAGTTCGAGGTGCAGGTCGAGTTCGTACTTGTAGGATAACAGATGTTGGCCAACCTTCTAGGGCACCTCCTGTTGATGAGGAGGTTAATTCTTATGTTGGGGAACCCTTTGAAGGGAACCGTATTCCTATTGTAGGAGATTCGTTTGCCTCAGTTTTTGGAAATAGTACCCCGGTGCATCATCCTCCTAGCAATGATGTTCCTCCAGCCCCTGCAGCACCTTAGGGAAATATTCCAGCACCTCCACAACATATTCCACCTCTTCTAGTATATCAGGGTTATTCTACACCTCCCCCGGGTTTTTATCCTCCACCTTATTATGCTCCTCCGCCAGCAGATGTTCCTCATAATGATCTTTCTGGTGCTTATGTTTATCCATATTACTACCCTCCAACATGGGGTCATCGTCCAGCTTAGGTAGCTCTCATAGTTAATGAAGATAATATTGTTAAAAGAGTAAAAGAAAATGGAGCTGTTGAGTTTGATGGAAAGAAGAATCCTATAGTAGTGGGGAATTTCTTAGACAGAGTTGAGAAGGCTTTTGAACTAATGAGATTGACTAATGAATAGAAATGCCACCATGTGTATCGACTTTTGACTGAGCAGGCTGATAAATGGTGGAAAAGTGTAAGAGGTAAATTCTTAGAGGCTAATGTGTTGACTTGGGAGAAGTTCAAGAGGGAATTCATGGGCAATTATATGAATTCTGCTTTTATGGATGAGAGATGAGAGAATTCTACAAGTTGACTCAGGGTAACCGCACTGTAGATCAGTATGACACTCTCTTCCATGAGTTGGTGTAGTTTGTTCCACATTTGAAGGACCATGAACAGAGCCAGATGGATCATTTTCTTAACGGTCTGAATGCAGAATTGAGATCTAGCCTCAGATTATTTCCTATGAACAATTTGACACAGATGGAAGATTTTGCTAAGAAAGCAGAGTTTGTAGAAAGAGAATGGAAAGTGGGGCTAGATTATCATATGAGGAAGAGAAATAGATAGCATAGATCCTTTAGAGAAGGAAGTCAGAGTAAGAGAGTGAGTGACTCAAGACCCAGTGGTAGTTATCATATGAGTTATGGCCAACCGCAGAAACAAAGTAGACTACAATTAGTCAGAGTTCAGTGAGAGCTCCACCTAATGGGACTCCCAGTGGTCAGCAAAGCCAAGCTCGAGACAGAAGATTTCCACCATATGCTACTTGTGGGAAGAATCATTATGAGGAGTGCAAATTGGGTACAAAAGATTTATTTTTGTGCGAAGAAGTGGGCAACATGAAGAGAGATTGCCCTAATGTTAATGATAACAGTAGACAGATTCACTCGAAAGTGGGAGATACTTAGGAGCGTGAGGGAGACATGCAGAATAAATATTCTCACTTGTTTCCACCCTCATGTATGTGAATTTTGAGGACAAAATTTCTTTTAAGGAGGACAAAGTTGTAACACCCCAAATTTATTTTACCCATATTTTAATTTATTAATATTGGTGAGTGGAAATTTAGGGACTAAATTGTTAAGTTTGTAAAAGTTGGAATTAAAAATTATAAAGGGACAAGTTTAGGGAGGCAATTGATAATTGTCCTATAGTATATATAAAAAAAAAACAAAAGAAAAAACTATTGCTTTCCTTTCATTCTTTTCCCAGCAGCCGAAAGAGAGAGAGAAAGAGGTATTAGGTGAGAGAGATAAAAAGAAAAAAAGAAAGAAAAGAGAGAAAAAGATAGAATTTGATCCCAATCCGTCCGATCCAGAGACTTTTTCAACCTGGTCTTTGAGGGAGAACGTAGATTTCGACGAGAGGATTATTTTGGTGGTGGTTTCTGTTGGTACAGTTGTGGAACTCCTAGGGTCGGATTGGTGTCCCGGGAAGCGGAAATGGGTCTAACCCATGGAAATCATATATTGGTGTAATTTTAAATTATTTAATGAAATACTATATTCCATTACGAGTGTATAGGAAAAAAACTGGGACTGAATCGGAGTCCGGAAGCGCGCACTGTGCCCGCCCTGTAGCGAAAATCATTTTTTTTTGTTTGTTTTCAATTGCTTTTAATTTCCTTCAGCTCACATTCCAGTGAGCTGAAGGAATTAGGGTCTTTGACCCTAATTCTTTCCGGTCTTCCCTAAACACTTCAAAAATATCCAAAACTAATTTATAATTTCAAAACCAACATAAACACATGTTATAGAATAAAAATCAAGTTTTTCAAAATATCAAATATTTTTACAAAAATATAAATTTATTCTAAATACGCATTTGCGTAAATTTTGAATCCAATACACAAACCAAATTAGAATCCCAATTAGAAATGTCTCATGAACAATTATAGTCCACCTTAAGGTGGTCAAGTGAATCTAGAATGGTAACCATAGCTCTAAGCTTTAATCTAGAGTTGTAAACTCTACTTAATTGTTCCATGTCCAACATGAACATTTTGACCTAATTACAAGCATATTGTGTTTATACTTCCAAAGCATCCTAACACAATTTATTAGCCTTATTTCAACATTAAACTATGTGATCATGCATCTAATACACAAATAAACATAGCTTAGGAGAAGATCAAACATTACCTAGTAAACTTGATGCAAGATCCAATCTACTTCTCCTTTGTTGAAATCGTCAGAGAACCTCCAAGGTGTGCAAGCTTGACTTCAAGATCCAATCTCGATTTCCAACGTAAGCAAGCTTCACTTCAAGAACTAATCTTGATTTCTCATTAATGAAATGTTTTAGAGACCTCACAAGCTTCTCTAAACACTTCTCCAACTTAGGCTAATCTCTCTAAGAATTTACTTGTGTTTGAACTTGTAATTAAAACCTTCTTAAGGCTTGCTATTTATAGCAAAACTTAGGCAATTTTTAATTAATAAAAGTTCTAATCAACTTTTAAGTGGGCTTAATCCAATTTTTCCAAATATGTATAATTAGGTGTGACTAATCTCCGTTGTCTCCCACTTTAATTTAATCCAATTAAATTAGCCAAGGATTAGGAAATGGATTAGTTAAATATTTACCACCTGGATTTAATCTAATTAAATCAAGCCAAAACCACATATTATTACATACTTACAATTACCATAATATCCTCAAATGTATAGATAATTATGATTTTACAATTAAGCCATTGTGTAATTATTAAATTAATCCAATTAATTCAATTAATGCGATCCACCCTAGGTGATCGGCTTTGGCCAAAGTCTTTAAGAATCGTGACTTAACTCACATGGATACCTAAACCCCTTATGGTACATATATGGGCCAACAGATCCTATCTTGCTTCGCACTTGATTACTGAGTGCATCGGTCCACACCCAACGAACATCTAGAGGCTAGACCATGAAAGGTTTATTACATACATGGCATCAAAGTGTGGAGGATCTCACACAAAATCAATGTTATCCTATAGTCAAAGGATTACATATACTAATCGACTCGAGGAGATTCCTATTGGTAGTGTCATATACTTCCAACTATTAGGAATCACATGCGAGTCATTCAATATTCGCTCCAATGAATACCCACATGTCTATACGAGTTTCTAAAACTCATGGTACATCGCGTTAAACCATTGGAATTCCAATTCCAATATACGACATGTGCTAGTCTTCTAGGTTATAGAAATTCGACTGTATTCCAAAACCAACAGCTATGAATATTTACTTTAAGAATAGTTTACACCTAGTGTCATCATTATTCTAAGGTCGATGTCATTCTTAGCATATCTATACATCAATCTAATATGCATAACGACAATACCATTAATGAGGTATGAAATGAAAAAAATATAGTTATTTTATTAATAAATAATAAAATATACAAATCGGATTGGCACTCCAAGCACCAACTTCATCAAACTCCCACTTGCTTAGTGCCAATCTGGATGGTACCGTAGTCTCATCTCCTCCACATGTTTATCGAATAACTTAGGAGGTAATGCCTTTGTAAGCGGGTTTGCTATGTTGTCTTGTCCTTGAACCTTCAAGGCCACTATGTCTTTTCGTTCAATTATCTATCTAATTACGCGGTAATTCCTTTCCACGTGTTTACAATGGCACTTCCCATTGTATTGTTATTATCACAATACAATGGGATCGAATCAGCAATACTAGGCATAACGCCAAGTTCTGTGATAAAATTTATAATCCAAACAGCTTCTTTAGCAGCTTCTGAAACCGCTATAAATTCTACCTCAGTGGTGGAATCAACTGTTGATCCTTGCTTTGAAAAATGCCAACTAATCGCACCACTGTTAAGGGTAAATATGTATCCTGATGTAGATTTGCTATCATCTGGATCTCCATGGAAGTCGGAGTCTGTATAACCTTTAACTTGTAGCTCTTTTTCTCCATATATCAGAAACTTATCCTTGGTGTCTTTAAGATATTTAAGGATATGTTTCACAGCTGTCCAATTATCATTACCGGGATCAGATTGATATCGGTTGGTCACACTAACGCCGAAACTGATGTCAGGTCTAGTACATAGCATTGCATACATTATGCTTCCAATGCAAGAAGCATAAGGCAAGTTAGACATCCTAACCCTCTCTTCCTCAGTTTGAGGTGCCATTTTCTTCGAAAGATGAATGATGTATCGGAAAGGTACATTTGCTGTCTTGCAGTTGGTAAAACTGTATATTTCTAACATCTTATCTATGTACGTCGATTGTGACAACCCTATAAGCTTCCTAACTTTATCTCAGTAGAGCCTTATACCTAGTATATAGGAAGCTTCACCCAAATCTTTCATAGAGAAGTTCTTGCAAAGGTAGACTTTCACACTTTGCATCATCCATATATCATTTCCTATGATAAGGGTGTCATCTACATATAAGATTAAGAAAACTATCATGCTCCCACTAACTTTCTTATAAACACATGGTTCTTCCTCATTTTTTATGAATCTTGATAATCTAATTATCTCATCAAAATGATGATTCCAGCTTTAGGATACATGTTTAAGTCCATAAATAGACTTTTGGAGCTTACAAACCAAGTTTGAAGTCTCACTGGATACGAAACCCTCTGGTTGTTCCATATAGATATCATCTTCAATGAATCCATTTAGGAAAATGGTTTTCACATCCATCTGCCATATCTCATAGTCGTGATATGCAGCAATGTCTAAAAAAATCCTAATGGATTTTAGCATGGCTACTGGTGAAAAAGTTTCCTCATAGTCAATCCAAGGATATTGAGTTTAATATTTCTCTACCAGTCGGGCCTTAAAGGTTTCCACATTTCCATTGGGCCCTCACTTCCTTTTGTAAACCCATTTACAACCAATAGGTTTAACTCCTTCAGGAAGTTCAACTAAGTCCCAGACTTGATTGGCATGCATTGAATCAATTTTGAATTTCATGGCTTCTTGCCATTTTCCCGATTCGATATCCAATATCTCTTCCTTATACGTAGTCGGATCTGTTTCCTCCAAGATGAGAACATCAAGACTCACATCAGATGTTAAAAACAGTCTCTCATGAGGCCTTGATATTCTATTCGACTTACGTAGAATCTGTGTTGTAGATCCTTCACCTAGTTGGATCGCTGGTTCCATCTCAGGTTCTTTAATGTTGGGATCAAACTCATCAAGTTAAATCTCTCTACAATTCCCACTTTCTCTCAAAAATTATTTTTCAAGAAAAGTTACAAAGCGAACAACAAATACATTTCGTTGCTCGGAATCGTAGAATTGATATCCCATGGAATTATCATGATATCCAACGAACCTATATTTATACCCTATGGGTGCTAGTTTATCCCGCTGCGCAATTCTAACGTATGCAGGACAACCCCAAATCTTTAAATGTCTAAGACTTGGATTTCTACCGAACCATAACTGATATGAGGTTATAGAAACAGCTTTCGATGGAACCCTATTAAGTATGTAGGCAACAGTTTGTAAAATGTAACCCCAAAGGTAATAAGGATGATCTGTATAGCTCATCATTATTCGTATCATATCCAATAAAGTATGATTTCTACGCTCAGACACTCCATTGTGTTGAGGTGTTCCTGGTGGGCTATATTGGGCGAGAATTTCATTCTCCCTTAAATAATTTCTGAATTCTTCACTTATGTATTCACCGCCTCAATCTGATCTAAGGCATTTGATGAATTTACTGGTTTTTTTTTTATACTTTGTTTCAGAATATTTTGAACTTGTCAAATATTTCCGACTTATGTTTCATCAGATAGAAATATCCATATCTAGACTTGTCATCTATGAAAGTTACAAAGTATGTGGAACCATAATGAGCGACATGATTTAATGGACCACACACATCGTTGTGAATTAGCTCCAATAAATTTCCAGCACGGTGTCCAACACCTTGAAATGAGGCATTTGTCATCTTTCCTTGGATACATAACTCACAAATAGGATAAGGATCTAAAGTAAGATTTTCAATCAAACCATCCTTTACCAATTTGGATAGACGTCTAACACCTATGTGGCCCAATCTCATATGCCATAATTCAGTATTATTTAATTCAGACTTCCTACTTGTATTTTTCTCTATATTAAAGACATCTCTATATATTTCCAAAACATAATGACCGTTTGATAAAGAACATTCACATTTCAATAAATTTTCTTTATCATACAAACATAAAGTTTCATCCTTAATGTTTATTTTATATCCCTCTTTATTTAATATTGACAGTGATATTATTTGTCCGATAAGTGAGGGAATATAATAACAGTCTTGTAAATCTAATTTACATCCATTTGAGAGATCTAGAACAACGGTTCCTATGACCTTGACATCCAATGTCTCGCCATTGCCAACTCTAAGTTGGATCTCCTCTTTATTTAGCCTTCTTTTAACCCTCATTTCCTGCAGGGAATTGCAAATATGAGTAGGACTGCCAATGTCTAACACCCATCCACTATTTGCATCTAAGGCTAATGAGATGTCAATAATTGGAAAAATACAAAGCGTACCTGAGGGTCATGCTTTTCCTTTAAACTCTGGCCAGTCCTTCTTCCAATGTCCATACTTCTTGCATTGTAGACATTGGTCACGAGCTACTTTCGGTTTTGCACATTTGCGCTTCTTAGAGTTTTTCTTTGCAATCTTCTTCTTCCTCATCTTTATTTTCTTTGACTTCCCAGAAGTCTTTGAATAGCCAGCTCCACCATGGAGATACAGTGTGAGGTTGGCTTTATTCAAATCTTGCTCCGCCGTGCGTAGCATGTTATGAAGTTCTTCGTATGTGGCTTGCATCGAATGTATATGGAAATTTAATACAAAGCCAGCATAAGAACCATACAAAGAAGACATAAACAAATTACGACCCAGTCATTCATCAAACACAATTCCCTGTCATTCTATATATCGAATCTGGTCGATCATGTTTAAAATATGAGTGCTGACAACTCCTCCCTCATTGAGTTCAGCACGGAATAATTCCTTAGACCTTCGATAAAGTTCCATCTCTTGATTTGCCTCGAACAACTCCATGAGTGTTCGCATGATGCTCCAAGCATCCGGTACTTCAATGTAATGTCTCAGTAAATCTGGAACCATCGATTCCAAGATGTAGGATTTCAGGTTATCATCCTTTCATCTATCAAAAGTTCCTCGCTCTTCTGGAGTGGAGTCAGGATCGTTATCAACAGGCAGTGGATTGATCGTGACATAAGTCAACTTTTCATACTCCAAGACAAGGCGCATGTTCATTTCCCATTCGAAATAGTTCTCGGCTTCTTTTAGCTTATTGGAATCCAAAAGTTTCATCAATGGATTAGTGGCAGCCATCTACAAGACAAAAATTTTGAGTAGTAGCAGAACATTTTTCATTTCAAAAGTGATAACACTAATTGATTATGGAATTTTAAATCTATTAGTGCATTCCTACTACTTTACGTAATTCTGTAATCTCCCTTAACAGAAAAATAGAAATTTGACTATCAAAATTTCATAGCGGGAAGTGGATCCCATGATGTTGGTCTCTAAGACAATCCAAGATCAATATAAGCAATGAAATAATGTGAATACTCAAAGAAGAATAGTGAAATTAAACTTACTTTGATCGGATTTAGGATGCGTCAAACACAAAACTTTTTGCTCCAAGTTTCGGCCAAGGTCCAATTATGGGGATGAAATCCAAGCTCCAAGCTTTTGAGTTGATTCCAAGCTTTTGGGATGGTTTCCCTATTACCTTGAATGATTCCTTGTGTGTGCTAGCACTTTAGAAATTTTGCAACAAAACTTCTTCTTTTCTTCCTCCTAGTTTCGGCCAAGATGAAAGAAAAATGGGGAGAGTGTTTTTGCTACAAAAACTGTGAATGAGAGAGTGTGGAGTGAGTGTGTTGACTTGAGTTTTGATTTCAAAAATCAAATAATCATATACCAAACATTTGGTATTAGTCAATCAAGCCATCAACTTTTTGGAAGTGTGTTGAACAAGTCTTCACTAACTTCACCAAAACCGATCAACTAAAGTGACAAGTGATGTGACTTGTGGGCCCCACTTGATTCAAAATCCGAATGGGCCCGTAACACATCTCGTGCTCGAGTTTGCTAATTCTGAATTAAAGAATTATCTGTTGCGACGTAATTAAATCAAATTTAATTAAATAATTATGCCAAGCAAAATTACTATTCACATCGCTCGCGAATTAATTCAAAATTAATTTGTTTGCCCGAATTAAAATCCAATTTTAATTCCGCGTCGAAATCTAATTTCGTTTAATATATCGAATATATTATTTTATCGATTAATTCCGAATTAATCGTTCTTTCTCTTCAAATAGTATTTTATCCTAGATAAAATCTCTCTGTAATTAATCCTAGATTAATTATGCTCGAATCATACGTCATCGGTGAATCTTCGGGAAGCGACCCAAGAGATCCCTAGATATGTTGGCAGTAAATCCGGTCGTCGAACTATCCGAACACGTACGTACCTCATACTATATTTTTACCGATTTACGAGACATGGTTGGCTTCTAGCAAAACACCCTGCCTACCCAATTCTCCAGAAATATTCTTAATGAAATATATAATCTTTGTCAGGCGTAGTATACGTAGTATTGCGTATAATGATCCAGTATCGGATGTCACATGCAAGGCCTGGGGCTGGAATAGTGTCTGCCCCCTACGAAGCATATATCAGATTACAAGCAACTAGTCTCTTTAATCGGATAATCATGACATTGTCATATTATCCCGATGGTTGCAACCAATTAGAGTACCAGTTCTATATCCCTGCGTGATCATCATCTCCATATGACTGAAGTGATACTTCCATCTTGACATCACATCCAATACACTACGATTCTCAATAAACCTAGAAGAGGCGTACACAGAACCTGTTAAAGTCTTGGACGACCAAAACCAAAGCGTATTGATTGTCGCAAGTACTAGCGATGCAAGTCTCAGGTTAAGACCAAATACACCTACCCTGATGCGGATTCCCATAGACACATAGTCATACTACCAATGGGATTCCGCAGGGTCTATCCAGAGCGAAGCTGTTTCCGTACCATCGGTAAACACAACCTCCTATCACACTTGCATAAGTATCCAATACTTAAATATATGAGAACTATGTTGTTACGCTTCCATAACACGCACAAGTGTAATACTAGTCTATTCCGCATTATCGATGTCAAGTCTCGATAATACTACGACTATGGATATTTAATGATTAAACCGTTATAGATTGATATTGTCTCATATCTTATAATCTGGAACTAATCATAAGGACTTTTATCATTTATATATTTAAGTAATCAAATTACAAAATGATAAAATGCAATTTCATTGCCACATAGTTAATTTTTACAAAAAACCACAATGTCTTTTACAAATAGTGACGCTATGGGCCATAATTGTCTAACACATGACATTTACTTCAGCTTCACACTAATGACGATATTGGCCTTTGTAGACTCATTAGGTAGACCTCCAAGGTCAATCACTTCATGTGACTCCTAGTTTGGTCATGAACCGTTTCTTATCCTCACACTAATGATGATGTTGGATTAAAACGTGTTCTATGTGTATACTTGTCAATGTGCACTAATGAGCTTTGTATGTACACCATCACACTAATGACGATATTGGGTGACTACGTTAACTCATCACGCTACATCTAATGTTTTACCGAAGCGACCTAAGTTCCGAGCACTTATACCCTCACACTAATGACGATATTGAATATAAGTAGTAAGAACCCATTCATCTCCGTATTGACAAGACGGACCATCCAATAATGCTCCAACATTATTAATACTATAACTTAATTAAAGTAATCACCTAATCACGGGAGATTTATGACAATTAAGTTATTAACTTAATTAGGTCAAAGTTTTAATTTAAAACATGCAATACATATCTAATATGTCTTATGCATAATTAAATTAAAATTACTATGGCATAGATTCAAAAATATGTGTTGTGTGGTTAAGCCTTTGCTACTGATACCATTCTGTTGGGGCAGTTGTGGAACCCCTAGGATCGGATCGGTGCATCGCGCATCGGAAATGGGTCTAACCTATGGAAATCAAGTATGGCCGTAATTTTAAATTATTTAATGAAATACTATATTCCATTACGAGTGTATAGGAAAAAACATGGACTGAATCGGAGTCCGGAAGCTCCAGAACGAGAGAAAACAAAATCAACCGCGCACCACGTACGCGCGCGCTACACTGTAGTGCAAATCTTTTTTTTTTTTTTTTGTTTTCAATTGCTTTTAATTTCCTTTAGCTCACATTCCAGTGAGGTGAAGGAATTAGGGTATTTGACCCTATTTCTTTTCGGTCATCCCTAAACACTTCAAAAACACCAAAAACTAATTTTTAATTTCAAAACCAACATAAACACATGTTATAGAATAAAAATCAAGTTTTTCAAAATATCAAATATTTTTACAAAAACATAAATTTATTCTAAATACGCATTTGCGTAAATTTTGAATCCAATACAAAAACCAAATTAGAATCCCAATTAGAAATGTCTCATGAACAATTCTAGTCCACCTAAAGGTGGTCAAGTGAATCTAGAATGGTAGCCATAGCTCTAAGCTTTAATCTAGAGTTCCAAACTCTAATTAATTGTTCTATGTCCAACATGAACATTTTGACCTAATTACAAACATATTGTGTTTATACTTCCAAAGCATCATAACACAATTTATTAGCCTTATTTCAACACTAAGCTATGTGATCATGCATCTAATACAAAAATAAACATAGCTTAGGAGAAGATCAAACATTACCTCGTAAGCTTGATGCAAGATCCGATCTACTTCTCATTTGTGGAAATCGTCGGAGAACCTCCAAGGTGTGTAAGCTTGACTTCAAGATCCAATCTCGATTTCCAACGCAAGCAAGCTTCACTTCAAGATCTAATCTTGATTTCTAATTAATGAAATGTTTTAGAGACCTCACAAGCTTCTCTAAACAATTCTCTAACTTAGGCTAATCTCTCTAAGAATTTGATTGTATTTGAACTTGTAATTAAAACCTTCCTAAAGCTTGCTATTTATAGAAAAACTTAGGTAATTTTTAATTAATAAAAGTTCTAATCAAATTTTAAGTGGGCTTAATCCAATTTGTCCAAATATGTATAATTAGGTGTGACTAATCTCCATTGTCTCCCACTTTAATTTAATTCAATTAAATCAAGCCAAGGATTAGGAAATGGATTAGTTAAATGTTTGCCACCTTGATTTAATCTAATTAAATCAAGCCAAAACCACCTATTATTACATACTTACAATTACCATAATATCCTCAAATGGTAGAGATAATTATGATTTTACAATTAATCCCTTGTGTAATTGTTGAATTAATCCAATTAATTCAATTAGGTCAAAGTAAATAATCAATGTTATCCAATAACACTTGATTATATTAGTTGATAATTATAATATCGAATATTATCTTTTATAAAAAATAATAGGCTAGCCAAGTGCTCAACTAGTACACTTCATATTGGGGCTCCTAAGTTCAGACACGTTCGTCATATAAGCCTGGCTAATATGTACGTAATTCGGCTACCTCCGAATTCGTGAAGAACACGAATGACCTTTCTGAACTATACAAGTCAAGGTCATCACATATGTTTAACAATCACTCCATTGTAGGCTATCCGAGTTGTGCTTAGGAAACATAAAATATACCGTCAAGTTTCCAAGGCGCACATCTCATGTCGACATGTCCACGATTCTTTACAACTGATGCGATCCACCTTATGTGATCGGCTTTGGCCAAAGTCTTTAAGAATCGTGATTTAACTCAGGTGGATACCTAAACCCCTTATGGTACACATATGGGCCGACGAATCCTATCTTGCTTCGCACTTGATTACTTAGTGCATTGGTCTACACCCAACGAACATCTAGAGACCAGACCATGAAAGGTTTTCGACATACATGGCATTAAAGTGTGGAGGATCTTACAAAAAATCAATGTTATCCTATAGCCAAGGGATTACATATGCTACTCGACTCGAGGAGATTCCTATTGACGGTGGCGTGTACTTCCAACTATTAGGAATCACATGTGAGTCATTCAATATTCGCTCCAACGAATATCCACATGTCTATACGAGTTTAAAAAACTCATTGTACATCGCGTTAAACCATTGGAACTCCAATTCTAATATACGACTGCTAGTCTTCTAGGTTATAGGAATTCGACCGTATTCTAAAACCAACGACTAGGAATATTTACTTTAAGAATAGTTTACACCTAGTGTCATGACTATTCTAAGGTCGATGTCATTCTTAGTATATCTATACATCAATCTAATACGCATAATGATAATACCATTAATGAGGTATGAAATGAAAAAATATAGTTATTTTATTAATAAATAATCAAATATATAAATCAAATTGGCACTCCAAGCACCAACTCCATCAGTTTCATCTTGGGAAACTCCATATTTCCGTAGAAATCTCGGTAAGTAAATTTTAGTGGTTTTTCTTGATTTTCCGTTGATCCGGAACACCGATTGACAAATCATCAGGGACAATGGTGTTGGACAATTATGACCCATAGCGTCACTATTTGTACAGATCATGGTGATGTGGTACAAATTAACTGTGTGACAAAGGAAATTACCCTTTTATCATTTGTGATTATATCACCAAGATATATAAATGTTAGAAGGTCCATATGATTAGTTCCTGGATTGAGATGATATGAGACAGTATCAATCCGCGAAGGTTTAATCATTAAATATCCCTAGTCAGAGTATTATCGAGATTGGACATCGATAATGCGAAAAAGACTAACATTACATTTGTGCGCGTTATGATGGCATAACAACATAGTTCTCATATATTTGGGTATAGGATACTCATGCAAGTGTAATAGGAGGTTGTGTTTATCGATGGTACGGAAACAGCTTCGCTCTGGATAGACCCCCTCAGAATTCCATTGGTAGTATGACTATGTGTCTATGGAAGTCCGAAATCAGGGTAGGTGTATTTGGTCTTAACCTGATACTTGCACCGCTAATACTTGCGACAATCAATACACTTTGGTTTTGGTCGTCGAGGGCTTTAACAAGTTATGTGTACACCTCTGCTGGGTATATTGAGAATCGTAGTGTGTTGGGTGTGATGTCAAGACGGAAGTATCAATCTAGTCATAGTGGAGATGATGGTCACGTAGGATACGGAACTCGTTCTCTTATATGCTGCAACTATCGGGATATTATGACTAGGTCATGTATATCCGATTAAAGAGACTAGTTACCAGAGATCCGATATGTACTTCGTACGGGGCAGACACAATTCCATCCCCAGACATAGCATGTGACATCCGATACTGGATCGAAATACGCAATACTACGTATAATACGCCTGATATAGATCACTTATTCCTGTAAGGATATTTCTGGAGAATTGGGTAGGCATGGCGTTTTGCTAGAAGCCAACCTTGTCTTGTAAATCGGTAAAAATGTAGTACTAGGTACATACGTGTTCGGATAGTCCGAGGACCGGATTTACTGCCAACATATCCGAGGATCTCATGGGTCGCTTCCCGAAGATTCGCCGATGACATATGACTCGCACTTTATTAATCTGGGATTAATTTGATGAGAGAAAAAATTAATCTGGGATTAATTACGGAGATATTTTATCTGGGATAAAATATTATTAAAAGAGAGAGAACAATTAATTTGGAATTAATCGATAAAATAATATATTTGATATATTAAACGAAATTGGATTTCGACGCGGAATTGCAATTATATTTTAATTTGGGCGAAAGAGTTAATTTAGAATTAATTCGTTAACGACATGAATAGTGATTTTGCTAGGAATAATTATTTAATTGCGTCGCAACGGAAAATTCGTTAATTTGGAATTAGCGAACCCGAGCCGAGGAGTGTTTGCGAGCGCACTCGCATTTCAAATTCGTTAATTGAAGTTGTATTGGATCAATTTCATGAAAATTGGATTGGATCAAAATTTCCCCAAAATTGAGGCTTGGCCGAGAATGATGTGCCCTAATATGTCTTGGTATTTTTGATTTTGATTCATTAGATGAGTTGGAATCATTAGGGAAATGTTGATTGTGGATTTAATTTGATTGAAACCGAATCGATTTTAAAAACCCAAAATGCCGAGACTTTAGCATGTAAAATGGGTTTGATTTTTGATCAATTGTGTTGGACACTAATTGTTGATAATGAGCATGATTAATTAGGATAATTGGTGTTTTGGAAATATTGATTTGGGTAATTAATTATGATATACAGTTTGAGTAATTAAATTGTGAAATTGGAATTTTAGAATTTAATTAATTGGGCTAATTTTGGAAATTGGGCTTGTAAAGTTGTACATGGGCTAATTGGGCTTGGTTGTACCAAGATTGGTTTAGGCTAAATTGGTTGGATCTAATTGGGCCCAAAACCATTTCCATAAAGTCCAATTATGACTTAATGGACCTTAATTTATTAATTGGGCCTAATGGGCCTAAATTGATTTCTAGGCTTATAGGGTTATTGACCGGCGTAAACACACACGTATAACGCAAGCGCACATATCGTTCAAGTAGTATAAAAATATCGATCTCACGAGGACTTAATTCCTACTGTTGTTATTAATTATTGAATCTATTTATTTACAAATATCTAATTAAATGGAGAAGAGAATGATTGTTTGATTTGTTGAAAGTGGTTTTACAAAATAAATAAATAAATAAAAAACAAAAGAAAATACTAAGGAAAATAACAAAAGACACAAAGATCTAGGGTTGTGAATCCCTATAATATCTTTTTAAAAGATGAATTGATTATTTTATGTTGTGTAATAAATTAGTTTACTAACCTGGAACACTAAATTATGTGTAAGCCTCTGTCGATGGTCAGACACAAATACCCAGTTTAACCCAATTGAACCATATGTCTATGTCAACCAAATTATCTGGATTCATTAAGTTTAAGTTCCAATTATGGCTACCCCCGCCCGACAGGTATATTCCTATCTTGTAAGGAAATCTATTAAAGGGTTATCTATCCTCAAGGAAGATCGTGGGCTATTAAGTCTAAGGCTGAAACCTAAAATCCCTATGTCTAGTTCATTTTAGATTTACCACATCAATCTTATTGGTGATCAGACAACAAGAAGCATTAAGCTTAAGATTTAATAAGTAAACCTTTAAATTACCTAAATTATAAAATAACCTCTTATAAACCGGTGATATTAAAAGTCATCACAACCTCAGAAAACTAACACATAACTAGGACTAGTAAAAACATAAAAGTAAAAAACATAAAGTAAAAGCTGAGAAGTAAATTACAATAAAATGCTAAGGTAAAAGGAATTACTTTTACTACTACTAATTTAGATATCTCCCATAAAATAATATTTAAACTTGTGATAATATTACCAACCGACCAATCTGGCGGTATCCTGATTAAGTTAAATTAAGTCCAACCAGCCATTAAGACGGAACCAAAATTAAATTTACCAACCGACCAATCTGGCGGTATCCTTGATTAGTCAGGTTTAAACCAGATTAAAAATGAATTACCAACCGACCAATATAGCGGTATCCCTTATTAAGTCAATATTTTAAATAATGAATATATTATTTTTAAGGGAGATTAATCTAAATAGTAACAGTAAAAGAATTACCTTTCACCCTAGCTGGGAAAGTTACCTTATCATGGTAAATAGTAAAAACTGTAAAAAGTAAAAAGTAAAAATTAAATTACTATTATTACAAATGGTAATTAAAATTATTTACAAAATTAAAAACTAAAAATAAAAAAAAAAACTAAAAAACTAAAGAATCTAGAGAGAGAAACTATCTATTTAGAAAGAATTGAAGAGAGAGGAAGGTGCAATGAAATTTGAAATTCGAAGCTGAATTTATAGGCGCAGATGGGCATCTGGCGTCGCGACGCCAAGTCCTTTGGCGTCGCTACGCTGAAACAGTGATGCGTGGCACAATGACGGCTTGACACGTGGCGATTCGGATAAGAGGATAAGGCGACACGTGGCGAGGCGGCTAAGACTTCAATTATTGAGATGACGTGGCGCTGACGTGACAAGGCGGCTGAGATCAATTGTCGGCACCGTAGGATTGCGACACGTGTCACAGCGTGATTGGCTGATGATGACGTGGCATGTTGACTCAGTTGACCATCTGATGTGGACGATGACGTGGCACGACGCGTGGCATAGTTGACTCATTGACCGATGACGTGGCGATGACATGGATGACACGTGGCACACGTGGCAATTGTGAGTGTCGGCACCGTAGGATGATGACACGTGGCACGTCGTATGTTAGCAAATTGGCTGTGATGGTGACACGTGGCACGACGCATGTTAGCAAAGTCAAACTTCTCAAATTCTGATCCCTTGACCCGGCGCACGTTAGCAGACTCCGATGCATGTTAGGCGTCGCGACGCTGAAGGTCCTGGCGTTGCGACCCGGGAAATTACCAAAATGCCATTTTTTTGCCGATTTTCACTATTTTGCTCCAAATCACCTCCAGAATGTCCTGAAACTTTATTTATCTACAAAATAACACAAAACACATCAAAATATTCACAAGACTCAAGAAACTAAACAAAATATTAGGATAAATGAGTGGGAAATAGTGATATAAATACCACTCATCAGTTATTCCTTGATTGGGCTTTGGTTGCCGAAGCCCACGCCTTAAGAAATTAATTAAAAGCCCATTGGACTTTAATTAAATTAACATTGGATGTTAATCGGGCTTTGAGACCCGTAACGATTAAATTTAGAATTTAAGACGTAAAGGTTCGTTAATAAAATGTAGTATTTAATTTGGAATTAAATAAATGAATTAGTATTAAATACAAATTGAATTGGATTTAATTTTGTAGTTTAATATAATTCAAGAATTCATACTTTGAGTACTTATTCGCAAAACGAGTTGGACTCGCGCAAAATCAAATCGTTGTTTGAACATTGGATGATCATTAATATTCAGATTAATTAATTGGATTAGATTGATTGATAACATGCTTGTGTGAATACATGGTTGCGATGCATGAATAATGTATATCGGATGGATATTAGATGGGTGGAGCAATTTTGGAAATTATTGTAATAAATTTAGAATTTATTAATTGGACCTGCGTGTCCAGCCTATTACCTCCTTACTCTTTGTATTTCTCTTCTCACCTATTCCCCTCAATGTAAATGAGGTTTCTTTAGAAGTGTTATGTAACGGGTAGAAGTAATACTTGTGCTAGCGGGAGAGAGGAAAGTGAGAGATTTGTTCTAGGAACAATGTGTTAAGTATCCATCTGCATATCATTATTATTTTATTTACGCGCCTTATTATGTGTTTAGAATGTATGTTTAAGGGTGTATGATGATGAGACCTTAATAAAGATAATAAATTGGTTGCCAATTTGCACGCGAATAACCCTCACAAAATATTAAGCGTTTTTCCTTCCATTGAGTGATTCTTACTCAAGATCCAAGACTGGCATTGGTTTGTTGGCCAAAGTCAAGGCCTTTGTCCGTCGAGGATGTGTTTGAATCATGAAGGCTTTGTTCCATATCGGTGTCTTGTCCAAGTTGTGATTTGTTGGCCAAAGTCAAGATCACTTCTTGTCCATCGACATTGATTACGAAGCTTTCCAAGGTCAATGGGTCACGCTTAACTGGGATCACTAAGTTTGTTGTGCCAAAGCCAAGGCTTAGTTGATTCAGAGGAAAAAGGTTAGGCAATATATTGGATATATTGGCATATATAAGATATATGTCTCCGACTTGGATGTCCACCTACTGAATCTAGGAATTGGATGGGATCCAATTGATCTTAGAGATCTACCTAGTTAATTACCATACAATTTGTTGGCCAAAGTCAAGATTGTGTGTTATTTAACGGGATCCTAGCACACTAGGAAACACGGTTTCCCGAGTACTCGACAGAGGGTTAGAGGCTCGCCGAAAAATAATGGGAGGCGAGTATTAAATTTGCAATATTCGTTTAATAACTTGCCATACGCGCTCATATCAATTTTTCGTCAATTAATTTAAATGTTAGTTAGACTAATATTTAATTGCTATTTTAATAAAACAGTTGGACTGTATTCAAACTATTCATTTATAGTTGATTATATAATTAGATTATAGTAATCAATATATTTGAATTTAATTGATCATTTATAGTTGATTTTATAATTGGATTATAGTAATCAATATAATTGAATTTAACCAATTAAATTATAGTTGATTATATAGTTGGACTATAGTAATCATTATAATGAATAGTACCTAAATCGTTGATTAAATAGTTGGACTATTAGAATCAAGATAAAATTGAGAGATTGGTGTTTAAAACATAATCCTGGGTGAAAATGTATTTAAACGACTTTAATTTTCAAATTGGGAATAATTTCATGATAGTCCTGGAAACTAAGAAGTTACTTTATTTGATAAAATAACATCTTAGGCCTAAGCCCGGAGTTAAACAAATAGTAGAACATGATATTTGGAATATTCATGTGATGATAACTTTAGTGCTTAATCCATTTAAACTTGCCGCAAAGACTCCTTAATTTCTTAATCAAAACTAAGGATTAGATCCTTAAAGTATGATAATGAAATTGAAGGATCTTCATAAATCTATTTTAGATCTTAGAAGACTAAATTGTAATACAAAACTCTTGGAGAGTTAATGGCTATTCTCAAAGAGATAAAGCCAAAGTTTGCAATAAGGCAAGAAGCGCAAGGCGCACTTTACTTCAATATTCCAGAAGGCCAAGGCTTGGCCAAAGGCTTCTGGGATATGGAAAAGGGCAAAGGTAAAATCATTATAATCTTCTGGGAAGATAAATGACATATCCCAAAATGTCTGCCTAAATTGTGGCAAACGGGATCGCGGAAGCGTGACTGCCGTATGGACAAGGCAGACATGAATGAATTGAAAACGGGCAAGGCTCCGACTTCAAATATGATTGTCATAAATATGTTCACTACTAGTATTAAAATTGGATTTTAGATACTTAGTGTGATACATAAATATGTAATGATGTGCATAATCTGCTATAAGCAGGATACTAACTTCATTTGAGATTTATCTGCGAATTGGAAACGGGACAAAAGTCGCTGTTTTAACCGTAGATATCTAAGTTTAGGAACTACCCTTTGGGTACGTACTTAAATTAGGAAACTGTTATAATGTAACTATTTTGACTAGGAACATTATCTCTATATCAGTGTATTATCCGTTGCGGATATACCTTTATATTCTAGAACACTAAAGTGTTTTATTTTATAAAGATGATATTGAGATAAACACATTAGATGTAAATAACAGTATTTATATTTTGAATATAAATAAATCTCAAAAGTATAACATAACAAACAAACAGCTCAAACTGAATTTATCAGTTGAAACATATTGTGGCATTGTTGTCTGGGACACAATTAAACAAGACTCGTATATCCACACTTTCGAAGAGTGGGTACTAGGATAAATTTGATTTTATTCAAATAAAGTCTACGAATCTAGTTTATTAGGCAAAGTGCCTATAACACTATTTACTTGGTAAAAGTGCAAATGCCATCGATCTGTTAGCCCTAGTTCATAGTGAAGCAAGTGGGCCCATGTCTAGCTAGGCTAGAGGTGGATATGAATATTTCGTGACCTTTATGGATGTGGCATCGCGTTATGGTTATGTGTCTCTTTTGAAACACAAATCAGAAACTTTTAAAGTTTCGACACGAAATAGACAGACAGATCGGCTGAAGTATTAAACCATCACGGTTAGACCATGATGAAAATACTTAAGCAATAAGTTTCTAATATACTTGAAAGAATATAGTATTCTTTCAAAGAGGACTCCTCCCGGAACACGTCAATTTGACGGTGTGTCCGAACGGAGATACCGAATTTTGTTGGACATTATAAGGTTAATCATGAGTCGCTCTGAGCTACCATTTCCTTCAACGAATACGCATTAACAGTGCAAAACTTATTTTGAATAAGGTTCCATAAAATCTGTTTGACAGACTTCATATTAGATATGAACAGGAAAAAAACTGGGTTTTCTCATTCCTGAACATTTGGGAATGTTAGGCATATGTTTGGATGATACCAAACTAAAACCCAAATTGGATAAGTGCCAATTGTAGGTTATCCTAGGGAAACCAAAGTATAGTACTTATACAACTCACATGAGAACGATTTAATTGTTGCTCGCCATGCGGTTTTCCTAAGAGGAATACCATATACAGTGGTAAGTGGGAGGATAGTAAAACTCGATGAAAATCGGAGTAATACTATTCCAGGCACTGATTCCTTAATGGAACACAAATAGTTCATCAATGATGAAACTATACCAATAATCTTCGAATACACAAGAACCACGTAAGTCGGAGAGAGTCAGAAAACAAGCTGGGGTATGAGTTTCTGATCTCACCTCATAAAGATGTCAATCTTATTGAGGAATATAAACTGACTACGTATGAGAAAGTAATACAAGGTATCGAATCCCTATTATGACAAAGTGACATGTAATCCGAAATGGATTCCATGTATATCAACTATGTTTGGATACTAGTTGATGTACCGCAAGGCATTGTGCATATTGGTACTATATAAGTCTTCAAGGAAGACATACATGGAAGGCAACATACCAACGTACTAAGCTAGGCTTGTAGCGGAAAGGTATCGTTATCAACATTGTGTTGATTACAACGAAACCTTTTACTTGTTGCCATAGGTAAATCAATTTGGATAATGCTTGCTGATGCTGCATGTTTCATTTATGAAATATGTCAGCTGAACGTCAAAATCACTTTCCTTAAACGGAAACCTTTTGGAGGATGTTTACAACATCCTGATGGTTTTGTCGTATCAAAACTAGCAAACAAGGTTTGCAGGTTATTCGATCCATGTATGGATTGAAGCAAGCATCGGGTTCTTGGAATTATCGTTTTGATGTAATCATAATGGTGTATGATTTAATTCAAAACGAAAATTATTCTTGTGTATATAAGGAGGTTAGTGGGAGCGCACTGATAGTGGTTGTCCTATAAATAATGATAATACATCATTTCTTGGAAATGATATTTCCATAATATAATCGGTGAAAGCTTGGCTTTCATGAAAATTCTCCGTAGAATTCTTGAGAGAAAAAACATTTATTCTAGGAATAAAGATCTACTGGGATAGATTTAAAGTTGTTAACACTCATCGAGAATTCGTACATTAATAAATGTACGTGACCTGGTGTCTCATACGCTTTGAGCATATGGATTCACAATCGGGCCAATCCAAGTGATAGTCACTGGATTGACGTTAAGAACATCCTTTAGTATCTTAGAGAACTAAGGATGCTGTCTTAAACTATGGAGAAGGAGAACTTGAAGTGATTGGGTTCACTGCTGCAAGTTTCCTAACCGATAAAACGACTATAAGTCGCAACAACGGTACTATAAAGTTTGAATAACGGAACAGTGAGCTGGAAATCTTCCAAGTAAGATATTGTTACCGAATAAACAACAAAAGCGGGTTATTGCTGCAGTTGAGGCAGCAATAGAAGCCATTTGGGTCGATAATAAATCTAATTAGATTAGATATAGTTCTGTTAGCAGCTGAGCTAGGCTTCAGCACATGCTAAAGAATTAATGGTCTCATCAACGATCCAGATATATACTTCGATATTCATCTGATTCGTTCGGGTCATACATCGTGGCGATGTGATGATCGAATAAATCGCATCAGATGATAGCCTTGAAAATCCACTGACGAAAGCCTTTCCTCATTAGAATTTTGAGCGAATCGTACATAGTTCGGGTGTAAGACACTCGAGTGACTGACTATAGGCCAAGTGGGAGATTGTTGGATAATTATGACCCATAGCGTCACTATTTGTACAGATCATGGTGATGTTGTACAAATTAACTGTGTGACAAAGGAAATTGCCCTTTTATCATTTGTGATTAGATCACCAAGATATATAAATGATAGAAGGTCCATATGATTAATTCCTGGATTGAGATGATATGAGACAGTATCAATCCGCAAAGGTTTAATCATTAAATATCCCTAGTTAGAGTATTATCGAGATTGGACATCGATAATGCGAAAAAGACTAGTATTACACTTGTGCGCGTTATGAGGGCATAACGGCATAATTCTCATATATTTGGGTATAGGATACTCATGCAAGTGTAATATGAGGTTGTTTTTACCGATGGTACGGAAACAGCTTCGCTCTGGATAGACCCCCTCAGAATTCCATTAGTAGTATGATTATGTGTCTATGGAAGTCCGAAATCAGGGTAGGTGTATTTGGTCTTAACCTGAGACTTGCACCGCTAATACTTGCGACAATCAATATACTTTGGTTTTGGTCGTCGAGGGCTTTAACAGGTTCTGTGTACGCCTCTGCTGGGTATATTGAGAATCGTAGTGTGTTGGGTGTGATGTCAAGACGGAAGTATCACTCCAGTCATAGTGGAGATGATGGTCACGTAGGATACGTAACTCGTTCTCTTATATGCTGCAGCTATCGGGATATTATGACTAAGTCATGTATATCCGATTAAAGAGACTAGTTACTAGAGATCCGAAATGTACTTCGTACGGGGCAGACACAATTCCAGCCCCAGGCATAGCATGTGACATTCGATACTGGATTGAAATACGCAATACTACGTATACTACGCCTGATATAGATCATTTATTCTTGTAAGGATAATTCTGGAGAATTGGGTAGGCATGGCGTTTTGCTAGAAGCCAACCTTGTCTTGTAAATCGGTAAAAATGTAGTACTAGGTACATACGTGTTCGGATAGTCCGATGACCGGATTTACTGCCAACATATCCGGGGATCTCATGGGTCACTTCCCGAAGATTCGCCGATGACGTATGACTCGCACTAGATTAATCTGGGATTAATTTGATGAGAGAAAAAATTAATCTGGGATTAATTACGGAGATATTTTATCTGGGATAAAATATTATTAAAAGAGAGAGAACAATTAATTTGAAATTAATCGATAAAATAATATATTTGATATATTAAACGAAATTAGATTTCGACGCGGAATTGAAATTAGATTTTAATTCGGGCGAACAAGTTAATTTAGAATTAATTCATTAACGACGTGAATAGTGATTTTGCTAGGCATAATTATTTAATTGTGTCGCAACGGAAAATTCGTTAATTTGGAATTAGCGAACCCGAGCCCGGGAGTGTTTGCGAGCGCACTCGTATTTCGAATTCAAGTGCGGCCCGCAAGTCACGTCAAGCGTTAAATCACTAGTCAATCAATTAATGTGACAACTTGTCACTTTTGATGTGATTGATAGTAGTTGGTGGTAGTGGTTGGTTGTTTGAAAAATCATTTACCATTTATTATATTTGGTATTTGAATTTTTATTTTTGTGTATTAGATACACTTAATTAAAAACAACAAAAAAACTTACCATTCCTCTCTCTCTCACACATGCCCAGAAGGGCTCTCATTCCTCTCCTCTCTCTCTCGGCTTAGGCCAATTTTCTTCTCCTTTTTTACTGCAAAAACCATGAGCCATGGAGAAGAAAAGTGATGATTTTGTTGTAAAATCAAGAGTGCTAGCACACAATGGAGACATACAAAGGTGATAGGGAAACCCACTTGTGAGCTTGGAATCATCAAACAAAGCTTGAAGTTTGATGAAGGACCATGGCCGAAAATTTGGAAGCTAAAAACAGTGCACTGCCGAGAGCACCATGGAAGGGAGCTTGAAGTTTTTGTTCTTCGTCGCTGATGAGGGGAAAATATATCAATATTTACCGCCCCTTTAACTTAATATTTTATTTAGTTTCTCGGGTTTGATGAACTTTTTGATGTGTTTTAGTTTATTTTGCAGATAAAATAATATCGGGTCTCAATGAAATCATTTAGGCTGAAATATTGGTCAAATAATGGCAATTATTGGACTTGATATTTTAATTTTGGAGATTGGAAACTTGAAAGGGCGTTTTGACGAAGTGCAGTTTTGGAAATTCCAGTTTTGCGCATCTGTCGTATTTTGGGCATAACGTTTTACTCAGATATCGGATTGAGCTGATTCAAGTTCCAGATTAAATAAGACTCAAAGATCTACAACTTTGAAAGACAAAATAATTTCTAATTCTGAAGATTTCATGCTCGAAATTGATGAACCATCCAGAAGTGTGTAGTGTGTAATTATTAAAGTCACTTTCAATCATTTTCAAAGCAAAAAAATAAATTAATAAAAAATAATAAAAATTATCAAATCATCACCAAACATGATAATAGATTAGTGGAGCAATTAATAATGGATTTGGTGGAGCAATTAGTGGAGCAATTAATGGAGCAATTAATAATTGATTTGGTGGATGATTTGATGGAGGCAAAATTTTGCCTATAAATACCAAGCCATTTCATTTGTAAAATTCATACTTTCTTCTTTGAAATTCTTAATGAATAAATAAGAAGATTGTATCTAGTTTTTTTATTTTTAGTTTTCAGTAATTAATTTTCAGTTTCGCACTTTCTTTTCTTTACTTTTCAGTTTTTACTTTCCGCAATTTACTTTTACGCACAACACTTTCTTTTCTTTACTTTTTCAGTTTTTATTTTTCAAGCAATGAGGAGGTAATTCCCCCTTGCTGGGGTGAAAGGTAAATCTTTTATTATTACTATTTAGATTAATCTCCCTTAATTATAATATATAAACTATTTAAAACCTGACTTAATGAGGATACCGCTATATTGGTCGGTTGGTAATTAATTATAAATTGGTTTTAATCTGACTAAGTATGGATACCGCCTGGTTGATCGGTTGGTAATTAATTATTAATTTAACTTAATCAGAATACCGCCTGTATGGATGGTTGGTAATTATCACGCAAAGTTAATATATTATATTAAGGGAGATATCTAAAATAGTAGTAATAAAAGTTGATCCTCTAACCCCAACATATTCTTTTATTGTACTTTTACTTTATTTACTTTTAGCAATTTACTTTCAATAATTTACTTTTAATTTTTTTTACTTTTTACTTTTTACTTTTCAGCAATTTACTTTTCAGTATTTAATTTTCAGTATTTACTTTATGTCTTTTATTTTATTTAAGTTTTTACTAGCCCTAGTTATGTGTTAGTTATCTGGAGTTGTGATGAATTCTAATATCACCGGTTTATAAGGGATTATTTTATAGTTTGGGTAATTTAAAGGTTTACTTATTAAGTCTTAAGCTTAATGCTTCTTGTTGTCTGATCACCAATAAGATTGATGTGGTAAATCTAAAATGAACTAGACATAGGGATTTTAGGTTTCAGTCTTAGACTTAATAGCCCACGATCTTCCTTGAGGATAGATAACCCTTTAATAGATTTCCTTACAGGATAGACATATACCTGTCGGGCGGGGGTAACCATAATTGGAACTTAAACTTAATGAATCCAGATAATTTGGTTGACATAAACATATGGTTCAATTGGATTAAACTGGGTATTTGCGTCTGACCATCGACAGAGGCTTTTGCATAATTTAGTGTTCCAGGTTAGTAAACTGATTTATTACACAAACATAAAATAATCACTTCATCTTTTAAAAGATATTAGAATGATTCACAACCCTAGATCTTTGTGTCTTTTGTTATTTTCCTTAGTATTTTCTTTTGTCTTTTTATTTATTTATTTATTTTGTAAAACCATTTTCAACCAATCAAACAATCATTCTCTTCTTCATTTAATTAGATATCTGTAAATAAATAGATTCAATAATTAATAAAAATAGTAGGAATTAAGTCCTCGTGGGATCGATATTTTTATACTACTTGAACGATACGTGCGCTTGCGTTATACATGTGTGTTTACGCCGGTCAGTCGCATCGCTCAACCACTCAATGTAAGTATTCCGCAACTTCGTTGATGTATTCACATGTTTGTTTCATCGCTTTATTCGATCCTCGGGACCGTAGAAACTCCAACAAATGGAACCGGGAGGGGGAGAGAAAGATTCAGCTGCAAGAAAATTTGGATTTTGGCCGGCGCGTGGAGCTCACGCTTACCTTGTGCAGTGGCGCGTGAGGCCCATATGCCGCCTGGACAAGTGGCGCATGGCCCACATACACCGGACAGAAAAAGGCTGCCGACTTCCCGAGTCTTCTTCGATGATTTTTCAACCATTTCGAGTAGTAACGGACCTCCGAATCTTGATTTTTGTATAATTTATCATTGTATTCGGTTTATGCATGTTATGTGTTTCGAAATATAAATAACTTTAAAGTATGATTATTTTACATGCTTAGACTATATAATTGATTGCCTTGTGGTTGGAAGTGAATGACTGATCGAGTAAGATTGTGTGTGGGAAATTATTGTAAACCCCGAGATTTGGGCTAATGATGTTGAATTGAATCGTGGATGTGTATATTGTGAATAGAATATGGATATAAGTTGGTTATTATAGATTGTATAATGGAAGTCTATATTATAGACGGAGCTTTACCAAAATTTCGTTAGGAATTTGAGAGCGATTAAGTCACTTTTCCTTTCATATTCTTTCATCTATTCTAGTTAGGATTATGTTCCTTATCGTAAATTCTTTTGTCTCTTTAGGTGATCGTGATACCGTAACCGAGGACGGTCCTGCTGCATATTTCCTTTCTATGTAGTAAGCTCATCAAGTGCGTGGATAAGCCTGTAACATTAATATTTTCTAAGTATATAGTATGTATGTTTTCTTAAATGAATTTTTAAGGTAATGCATTAAATGATTTTTTTTTAGAAAGACTATATTTTGCTATGAAAGTATGGATCGAATATTGGTTATATTGAAATCATGATTTGTGAGGTATGTGAAATTTACATGATTTGAGATATATGAGCATGTATTTTAGAAATGACCTTTATGCAAGGATGCACTATGTGTACTTATACGTGTCAGATCATTTGCCGTGAGACGAGGTCTCATGTTGCCAGTTTTACTCCGAATGCCAGTTATTGCCGTGGGGATGCTTCATATTGCCAGCTTTGCCGTATTATCACGAGTGTGCATATAGATGAATGAACAACTTTATTATTACAGAGTATTATTGAGCAGAATGATATTTATGATTTTAAGTAAATGTTTGATACTTCGATTTACAACTTATGTATTTATTTATATTATGAAAGACTTATTTAATCCACCTTGTTACTTGTTTATCCACGACACTAAGCTGTGATCCATTGCATTAAGCGTGAGCTTTCACATTTCTTTAAATTTTACAGGTTAAACAGACTATTACATCATTTCTTTTATCATCTGTTGTTTCTTCATAAATTTCCTGCCAGTAGAGAAAGATTGTGCCAACAATAGAGTGACGTTTGCTATATTTTTAAGATTAAGATTTTAGACATCTTCCTCGTGTGAATTATTATTTGGTTATAGGCATTGAGCCTACTTTTGATACATATAATATTTACAATTTATTATGGATATTCTTTTGAGTTGGATCATAGAGATCCTATTTATATGATGACATTATTCAGTTTTGATTTTTCCGTTGTATTTGGAGGATTAGTCTATTTTACAGGGAAAATTTTGTCTGTTTTACGTCTCTGTCTCACCCCTACCCTACCTAAGGGAACATGTGTGACAATCATAATTAACATGTCTTAACCTCTCATTTCATACATTATATGACTCAATAATATAAGTGGAAGATGTAGCTTTATTATTAGTGCTGTGTCGATTGACATTCATTACATTGAACTTGAAAAGGCCCTCACTGAGGTATCATTTTCCTACATAAACATCATTCTTGGTCAGTACAAACTTATCAGAAACAAATACAAGCTTGAAACCATTCTTGCTAGGGAGTGAACCCGAGACCAAGTTCTTCCGAATATCAGGAACATGCAAAACATTCTTCAATGTAAGCTCTTTCCCAGATGTCATATTCAGAACCATTGTGCCTTATCCAACCACTCTTGAGTTAGACGTGTTTCCCATTGTCAGATGATCGCCACCATTGACCTTCTGATACGAGAAATATCTTGTTATCAGCACAGATAGTATCCCAGTGTCTACCCACCATTCTTTCGGATTCCCAACCAAATTGGCTTTTGTTACAACTGCTGAGAGGTTCATCTCTGATATCTCATCAGTTAGCTGCTTATCCTCAGTGACATGAGCCTCATTTTTCTTTTTCTTTTCTTTGTCCTGAGACTTCTTATTTCTGCAGTTATTTGCCATGTGGCCGCATTTTCCACAGATGTAGCATTTTCCTTTGAACTTCTTGTTTACTTGGAAAGAATCAGCTCCACTGTTCTTTCTCTTTTTGCTACCCTTTCCACCTTCGATGATGTTGTCCTTAGATTCCATAGTCTTGTAGCTATTCTTCTCGGACTTCCTATTGTCCTCTTCGATCCTCAATTGAACTTCAAGGTCTTCAAAACCCATATGTTTCTTTTTGTGTTTCAGATAGCTCCTGAAGTTCTTCCATGATGGAGGCAACTTTTCAATGATTGTGGTAACTTGAAACGTCTCGCAGAGTTTCATTCCCTCATCCAATATTTCATGAATGATTAACTAAAGTTCACTTAACTAAGACATCACCATCCTTGAATATACCATCTTGTAGTCCAGAAACCTACCCACGATAAATTTCTTATGTTCGACATCCTCGGTTTTGTATTTATTCTCTAGATATTCCCAGAGAATCTTTACAGAAGTCATGCCTTGGTACACATTGTACATGGTATTGTCAAGCCCTTCCAAAAGATAGTTCTTGCACAAGAAGTCGCTTGACTATCATGTCTCATCTCACAGTTATTTGGCTGTTTCCATTTCTCCCTCCACATAAACCGGAGGATCTTTTAGATACTTAGCCAACTGTAGTAATGTCAGGTAGAACAACATTTTGATATGTCATTGTTTGAAGTTTGCTCCACCAAACTTATACGGTTTCTCTACATGAGTGACCGGTACTGTAATATTTCCACTGACTATGTGTAACTGAAATTAACACAAGACAAATCATACAAATATCAACTTTATGATCCTGTTTAAGTGTTGCACTAAAAATCTACTTGTTATTATTTTGGATAGTAGTACTAAATAATACAAGTTCCTGAATTTTTGACTAAAATTTCTTATGATAGGTGAATGAAGGAAAATTTCCAGAGGACGATGGGGGGTCTGGTGTAACCACTTAAGTCCCTACCCACTTATGCTCTTATTACCTTGGTGACATAATTTCCTTAATCACTTTCTCAATAGAAAATCTTAGGCATTCATTTTTAGTGTTACACTTTAATTCTTAATCCAAAGTACAATAAACAAACAAAATACAAATAATATAATATTTTTTAAGGATACTGTTGACAGCTGATTTTGGTCTCAGGGCAATATTGGAATATTACTCCCGAGATAATCCTCCTCAATAGTGAATTTGTTCGGTTAAGGGGGAACCAAAAGCAAATTTAGCAAAAGACAGATCAATACACCAATCAACAAGGAGATTTAACGTGGTTCGATGGATCAGATCCAACTTACATCCATGGGCACAGAACGGACGATGTTTTTATTACTGAGATATGCTTCTATGATATCTCTTGTGTTTACAAGTCTGATCGTAATGATCTTGATTCTCATTCTCATATCCCTCAATGCTCTCAATAATCTCAATGATCCCCCACTTTCAACTTGTTACCCCTATTTATAATAGTGTAGAAATCAGATTCCTTCTCATACAAGAATTTCCTAGTTGAAACAATTTCCTTTTCCCATAAGGATTCCTAGTCAAAACTATTTTCACTTCTTTTATCCTACTAGGACACTGACTTATCAGTTTACCCCATGAAAGTAGGATAACTTGCCATCTTATCCGTAAGAATAGGGTATCTTATCTTCTGGAGCACGTCTCGCCATATGCTCGGTCTTCATGAGGTTGGTCATGATGGTCTTTTGAGCTGAGAATGCTGCTACCGATCTGATAATGCTCGGTCATCCAAACCAAAGTGGTCAGTCACCTATCATCAAGTGTTCGGTCTCTTCCTGTTGGCTTTGTAACACTCATGTGATCGGGTCGACAATTAATGATTTCGACCGAGAAGGGAATTACCCTTTTTACCCTTGCCATACTCCTTAAATAACATAGGACCTGAACACCATCAACATATATCCCCTAGTTCTCGGTAACAACGAGTTTGCGAGTTGATGCCGGGAACTATAAAAAAAGATGGTGTGCCGATGAAAAATGTCGATGATAAGTCTCTCGGTGAGACGTATCCCGACCCCGAGCTGAAAACACCATCAACATCTATCCCCTAGTTCTCGGTGGTCACTCCAGGAACCGCAGAAAAAATGTCTTGGCTGCAAATCTGGTCATTCTTGCCACCTTCATGTGCTCAGTCAACGGGGATCCCGATATCTACCCGTGGAGAAAATGCTTTGCCCTTATGCTGATGACGATCGACTCGGTGAGACGTAACCTGACCCCGAGCTGAGAAGAACATTTGGCTCTGGGGGAATGTCACCTCCCCAGACCAATAGAGGGCCGACCATGAGGGAGATGCTCCGATCCCATGCCGATGATAAGTCTCTCGGTGAGACATATCCCGACCCCGAACTGAAGAAAGACCGCTCTGGGGGAATATTACATCCCCAGTCTAAAGAAGTCGACTCGGTGGGACGTAACCCGACCCCGAGCTGAAAGAAGACGGCTCTGGGGGAATATTACATCCCCAGTCCAAAGAAGCCGACTCGGTAGGACGTAACCCGACCCCGAGCTGAAAGAAAGACTTGGCTTTGGGGGAATGTTACATCCCCAGTCCAAAGAAGCCGACTCGGTGGGACGTAACCCGACCCCGAGCTGAAAGAAAGACTTCGCTCTGGGGGAATGTTACATCCCCAGTCCAAAGAAGCCGATTCGGTGGGACGTAACCCGACCCCGAGCTGAAAGAAAGACTTGGCTCTGAGGGAATGTTACATCCCCAGTCCAAAGAAGCCGACTCGGTGGGACGTAACCCGACCCCGAGCTGAAATAAAGACTTGGCTCTGAGGGAATGTTACATCCCCAGTCCAAAGAAGCCGACTCGATGGGACGTAACCCGACCCCGAGCTGAATAAACCATAAGGCCTCGGCGGAATGAAATCCAACCCCGAGCTGGAAAGAAACATCGGTCTCGGCGGTACAAGAGTAAACCCGAGCCGGAAAGAAACATCGGTCTCGGCGGTACAAGAGCAGACCCGAGCCGATTAACCAAGTGGCCTCGGCGGAACGAATCCAGCCCTGAGCCGATTAATCATTGGGACTTATTCAGAAGGGAAGTGAATCAACCTTTTGAAGCCCTACCGAATCTGGCACGGGCGTCCCTTCGCCAGATCAGCGAAAAGCCAATAAACGAAACTCTGGAAATTAAAATCAAAAGGCGGGGGTGACTTTAGCATTTATCCCAAAACAAAACGTTTCGCAAGTGTAAACAACAACATGGATGCCTCAAAACAGCGTCCTATCCGTGGTCTCCAAAATACAATTCTGAATCTTTCAATTCAGAGTCCCGGCGAACCAGGATTTGGATCAAAGAGCGTTTAGAATGGTAAGGGCACATCCTCTATACTTCAGGTCTCCATGGAGCCTGTGTACTATTTGAGGGCTCCTCCTTACAACGCTGGAGCAAGCATACGCTACGGGGGCACAATCCCTCCCCGGGCTATACTTCTCTTGGATCCGAATGACCAAATAGGTAGGGATCAAAGAGTGTCTGAAGCATTAAGGGAATGCTCCTCCTTATGCTCGGTAACACTGGAGCAATCAAACGCCACGAGGGTATCATCCCCCCTCGTGCTATACTTCTCACGGATCCAAATGGCGAAATAGGTAGGGATCAAAGAGTGTCCGAAGCATTAAGGGAATGCTCCTCCTTATGCTCGGTAACACTGGAGCAAGCAAACTCCACGAGGGTATCATCCCTCCTGGTGCTATGCATCTCACGAATCCAAATGGCGAAATAGGTAGGGATCGAAGAGTGTCTGAAGCATTAAGGGAATGTTCCTCCTTATGCTCGGTAACACTGGAGCAAGCAAACGCCACGAGGGTATAATCCATCCTCGTGCTATGCTTCTCACGGATCCGTCGGTCAGACAAAACGTGTGGGGACACACTCCTTGCAGCCGCATTTCCCCAGCTGGCCAGACCGGCCATTTTACGGGGGCACTCCCTCCCCGTGATTACCATCTCGAAATATCCCTTATGAATGCAAGTCATATGGTAGTTCTGCTCCAGCTTCGGGGATTTGACTTTACTACGAAAGGCTTCGCGTGCTCCCTTATGCGCTTCATCCCTTGATGTAGTCCTGATCCTAAAAAATGACATGAGTTAGGTCGGAGCACTTCTGCCCGGGGTCCTTTATGGTAGCACTTGTGATTGGTGTGTCACGGGTTTAGTGCCTTTCCTGATCCTAGATCATCCCTTCGCGTCGAGTATATCCCCGAAATACTGAGTACGACTTTCAAGTCTCTCATTATTCGTCTCTTCCATCCTCTCCAGTCTGTTCATCATGGATTTCAAAAGGATTTGATTTTCCTCCCTATCTTTCCTCATATTTTCCTCCATCTTCTCCATCCATTCCACTGTTGAACTCCCCGACGACCGGTGATTTCCATCTTCTGCCATCGTCTTACCACGCGAGCTGCTTTTCGTTGACTCCCCACAGACGGCGCCAACTGTTGACGGCTGATTTTGGTCCCAGGGCAATATTGGAATATTACTCCTGAGATAATCCTCCCTCAATAGTGAATTAACCAAAAGCAAATTTAGCAAAAGACAGATAAATACACCAATCAACAAGGAGATTTAACGTGGTTCGGCGGATCAGATCCAACCTACATCCACGGGCACAAAACGGACGATGTTTTTATTACTGAGATATGCTTCTATGATATCTCTTGTGTTTACAAGTCTGATCGTAATGATCTTGATTCTCATTCTCATATCCCTCAATGCTCTCAATAATCTCAATGATCCCCCCCTTTCAACTTGTTACCCCCTATTTATAATAGTGTAGAAATCAGATTTCTTCTCCTACAAGAATTTCCTAGTTGAAACAATTTCATTTTCCCATAAGGATTCCTAGTCAAAACTACTTTCACTTCCTTTATCCTACTAGGACACTGACTTATCAGTTTACCCCATGAAAGTAGGATAACTTGCCATCTTATCCGTAAGAATATGGTATCTTATCTTCTGGAGCACGTCTCGCCATATGCTCGGTCTTCATGAGGTCGGTCATGATGGTCTTTTGAGCTGAGAATGCTGTTACCGATCTGATAATGCTCGGTCATCCAAACCAAAGTGGTCGGTCACCTATCATCAAATGTTCGGTCTCTTCCTGTTGGCTTTGTAACACTCATGTGGTCGGGTCGGCATTTAATGATTTCGAGCGATAAGGGAATTACCCTTTTTACCATTGTCGTACTCCTTAAATAACATAAGACCTGAAAACATCATCAACAGATACAAACATCAACTTTATCGCTTACAAATTGGTGTATTAATATGTGATAATTGAAAATATTTTAATTAACTTAAATCTATAATAACCAAGTTTATAATTTCATATATGATTTTCCTAAGTTAATTAAATATTTAATGAATTAATTCTAAAATAATAAATTACAATTCATAATTTACAAGAATCATGAATGCTATATGTAATGTACTTAAATAATTCTAGATACTAATACAATGTAAAAATAATAAATTAAAATAATTTCATATACAATGTAGAAGATCCATTAACAAAGTTACAAGCAACAACGAGATGAGACCCATGTGCAGATCGCAAATCATGGGTTATGAACAGCATCAACGTACGTGATTCACGGGCAAATCACGTTCATCACATGCAAGCAACATGTGAAAGAATTACAAGTAAGAAGTTACCAAAGAGATGAGACCCATTTGCAGATCGCAAGTTGAGCTTGCCGGGAAAAAAAAAAAAGATTGAAGGATCCACGGAAAAAAAAAAAGATGGTCCATGTAGAAAAAAAATACACATTTGGAGAAAGTGATGAGATCGTGCTTGATTTTTACGATCCACGGAAAGCTGCAATAATGTAATTATTTATCATAGTAAGTTATCAAACCATGTTTTCAACTCACCAAATTTCTTTTAAGTGTCTCTTCCCATTTTATGGGATGAATTTTTGTATATTTTATTTTTCTTTCATAATTTTTTCCATTTTATTAATAAATTTATGAGTGTTTATATATATATATATATATATATATATATATATATATATATATATATATATATGTATATATATATGTATATGTATATCATTAATTTGCATTCTAATAGAATAAAGAGGGAAACTCTCGATATGAAAATATAGGTAATTTTTATTTATATTATATTTTATATATTTTGATAATTTCTCAAATAAAATTTGTAATCTTTTCAATTTATTGAGGATTCTTGATTAGCTGTACACGGTCCCCGATTGACACAGATAATACTTGAATCTCATAAATATGAGAGAGTGATCTATTAAAAATCTGGATTAGTTATAAACAATACAATTCTACATATTTTGGCATATTTAGTACCTTGACATGACTAATTATAGATAGGACAGATTAAATGTGTTGACATAATTAATACATGATAATCATGGAATAAATTGATTGAGAAATAATTATAATAAAAAATAAAAATTGTTTTATATTTTAAATATCAAGAATTGATCTCCTAATCTCGGTATTTTATTTTATTATTTTTATTTTATTTGTTGAATTATTATTTTTACTATTAAATATATTTCATGTGGATCGATCTCGGATTCATCGGGTTATTTTATTACTTCTATACTCTTATATTTGTGAGTGTATCATATCTATTACAAAAATCATAATTTATATAAAAGATTGAAATTTATATTTTTTTATCTTTTTATTTGGTAAATAGTTTAATAAAATTATGGATCTCCCCTTATAGAAGTGATTTTTTTTATAAATAAAACTATTTCATTTAAGTTTTATACTATTTATAATTTTTAAATTTTTAAAAATATTAAGAGATTTTTTTACATCTATATATTTATTAAAATATTTAAAAATAAATAAATTAAAACTTACGTATGTAATGAGAAGGGGATGAGAATTTTACCTAATCTCCGTCAGTTCCCCGAATAAGAAATGAGTATTAAATTTTGCTCGTCCTCGTCCCTGATGTTAATTTTCAATTATTCATACTCAATTCCCGTCCTAATTGGGGAGGGTCCCCGAAGGCCCCCATCGCCTTGGGGATTTTTGCCATCTTTAGTTCGAGTTACGTTCGTTATCATGCTCGAAAACATGTTTTGCGAACAATACATATTCGTATGGAGTTCGATTGCTCCTGCATATTCTGCTTTGTTAGCGACATAGTCGCATTTATGGATTTTGATGATGCAACACGAGTGAAGTTTTCGACGCACAAATACAAGTCAATACAAAAAGATGTCAAAGCATACGTAGTGAAGAGCGAGAATGTGAAGACTTGCGGCAAATCGAAGATAATCTTGCGAAGTCTTAGATTAAGGCTCTATTTGTAATGTGAATTGTAATATTCAAGTGCCTAAGCTCATAGAATACATACACATTCACTTAGATGCATTAGGTTCATGTACAAAATGTATTAAAATCTTCATATGTGCATTTTTGGTACTGAGACCGGCATACCGGTTCCTTATCGGTATCCATATCGGTGAAGTGCACTATTTTGCACACTCACTGGAACTGACACGAACCTTACCAGTCCTATACCGGTCACTATACCGGTGAACCTATGGAATGCATGGCTACTGGAACCGGCACAAACCAAACCGGTCTCCATACCGGTGAGCCCAACGGCTAGTTCCCTTACTGGAACTGGCATGACCTAAATCGGTCTTCATACCAGTGAGCATACCGGCATACCGGTGACCATGTCAAGCTCTTCATTGTGCACACTCTCTGAAACCGGAAAGGACCAAACCGGTCACCATACCGGCGACCATACCGGTCTAACATCTGGATTATCCTAACGGCTATTTTACCGTTGGAGACCGGCATACCGGTCAGCAGAGACCGGTATACCGATCTCAGTAGTGTTTGTTAGGATGCTTTTCATTTTATATATAAATGAACCCCTACTCTTTTTGCCAGGGTTAGAGACATCACATACATCTTCATATACTTTCTCTAAGGCAAAAACAAGAGAGTAATCACACTTTCATAATCAAATACTCTCAAGCTCACACACAACACCTTCATATCATTTGGTAGTGAGCTTAGAACACTTGGGTTTGCAACTCACACAATCTTCCTTATATTTGTGAGTGCCCAAGTGTGTTTTAAATCTTCCTTATTCTAAAAAACTTGTGAATTGAGAAATCCCATTGGTTGGGTAGTTGTAAAGGTTGTGAGTGCGCCTACGAACAAAACTCAAATTATAAAGGTTTGGAGTGCACCTTTGCGGAAAACTCTTGGTTGCGAGTGAGCCACGAAAAAACTCAGATTTTAGTGGAAATCTTCCGCGACTTGAGGGAGTGGACGTAGGCACATTTGGCCGAACCACTATAAATCCCGGTGTTGTTTTTCTCTATCCTTATACTTTTACTTATTGCAATTTTATTTATATTTATATGCATCGAATAGATAACTTGCATATAGGTTATTAATTGAAATAGAGAAAATTAACCTAAGTGCTTATTTGGTGATAAGAGCTAAAATCGGTAAAAAATTATTAATTCTGCATTTATAGGCGATAACCCAATTCGCCCCCCTCTTGGGAATAGAGATTGTTGTCGCTATTGCTTGTAGGTAATTTCATGCTTATTTTGGATGCATTTTTTAAGGCTTTTAGAGGCTTAGAAACCATACATAAGTTTTTTTTTTAAAATAAAAAATACCAAACATTAGCCACTTTACCTAGTGCTTGAGAACTGACCTTGAAGACTTTTTGAATCATATGTCTTCTTTCTTTTGATGAGTTTTCCCATTGATAAACATCAACATAAACACAATCTTAATCAATACCCTAAACCTTCAGAATTCTAAGGTGGAGATAGGTAGTTGGAATTCCGACGTTGCGTGTTCGCGGATTTGATTAATTCAGAGACCGAAGAGGTTTTGAAGAAGGCTACTTGATGCTGGCTTGATGAGTTCTTCAGGTTATTATAGTAGATGTATTTGAGTCGGCAAATTTTTTGACATATGTCATATAACCATCATTGTAAGTTTTCTTGATATAGTGAATTTAGGTGGTAAACTGGTCACCTATACCCAAAGTAATTTTTCTTTGTCAAGAGCTTTCCACTCCGTCAACAAATCTCTGCATTGATTGTTTATTTATTTTTCAGCTCTTTAATTATTGTTTAGATTAAGAGTGTGGCACTGATTAGACTTAAGGGTATTTGCTTTTAACGATAAAAACTCTAATTTAAGGGTAATGCTATGATACCCAAGGATATCAAATACCATTGGGGTTTAAAGTTGCATGTTCAATGCAACTTCGAGCATTGAACATGCAACTTCTACCAATAAACATATAACTGATTTTATGTTATAAAAAATTTCATGTTTATTGATATAATTTACATGTTTAATGCTCAAAGTTGCATGTTCAATGCTCAAAGTTATATTGAACATGCAACTTTGATACTCAATGGTATGTGATACCCTTGGGTATCATAAACAGACCCCTAATTTAAACTAGTTTTAGATAAAGTAAGTTTTTAACTTCGTAAGATTATATTTATTCATTGGTAAAATGTATAGGGTCAGAACTTCATTATAATTTTCAGATTTCATTGGGATTAAAAAATAAATATTTGCTTATGCTTGACTGCACTGACTCAATTAATGAGCATGTGGATGAATATTTTATATTTACTTGACATTTTCAATATGTAATTAATAAGTATGAAATGAAGTTTTTTTTTAATATTTACTTAGAATTTAGCGTAATTAAATCAAGTATGAATAAAGATTTTATACTTATATTTTATTTATATTTTGCGCTATAAAAACAAATATAAATAAAGATTTAATACGTAAATTTTATTTAAATTTTGCTTTATATATTGAAAAATGTGTTCAATGATTCTTTTCATTGTCATGAAATTTTTGTTACTATCCACTCTTTAACAAGACCAAACCAACAATTTAACAGAAGTTGAATATAAATTTTGCTTAAGATTCATTATATGACTACAAATCTTAGAATGTAAATCCATAAACTTCAAGTTAATAGCTCATTGCCGATTCAAAATGCATCGATTATCAACATAAATTTTACTGAGGATCCATAAACATTTTACAATTCATAAATAATTTATAATTGAGTTGCTCTGTTCTGCTTTGTTTTACGTGCATTGATTTGATACCATGCAGTAAAGAATGTAATGAGAAATATAAATGACAAAGTGCTAAGCAAAAGGTTAACTAAGCAAGAAAAATTAATGATGTGTTGGATGATAAACAAAACACATTAATTGCCATTAAGCTATTTAAACTTTCATTCTGCAGTTTAAATGAAACAAGGCAATAAAATAAAATAATAATAATGACATTTAGCTTACCAAATAAACAAATGCACACAATTAAGCTATTACAGAAAATAATAATTTTATTGAAAAAGCTGAAAATGGATAAATTAGGAAAGTGAGACTAAAAAGTTCACCCAGAGCTCAAATGGCAAGAATAATCAAGCTCTACTGCTCTAGTACCTTAAAAGCTTTGAGGAGTGAGCTGTGGTGGTGCATAATGCACATAATAAAGAAAACAAACAAGGGAAGTGCACAAGCAAAACAAGCAGTCTAACAATAACAACAAATTTTTTTTTTTTAAAATCGTTAGAAATTTTACCATTGAATCATCTTTTTTTTTTGCGCTTAAACGAAATAGGTAAAATTCTCAATTGTATCTCAGATTCTTACAAGAAATATACTCATTGGATTTGAACTCAAACCCTGAAAATCAAATCATGAGCCCTATATCACCAAACCACATCTCTTGAACTCTAACAACGAGAACATGCTAACTCTTTAATAAAAGTTGTACATAATTTTTGACAATTTTAATCTATTACCATTCTTCAGAACATTTAGTGGACACAAACATTTCATCAATTTTCTTTTAAAGCAAAAGAAGTAAAAAAGCTCTGCAAAACTAGAAAATACTATGAAATATACAACATCAAGGGTAAACATTTCAAATTCTAATATATAATTTTTTTTAAAATCTATTGATACAACAAACCATAAACAGAATGATTATAGGCTTATAACCTACGAAATACTATGAAATATACAGAACAGTTGGACATAGACCGTTTTCAATTTCTACCATTATTAGTTCATAAAGCTGCTCCTATTGGAGATTTTGTAAACTTTTTTTTTTTTTTATTTAATATTTTTTTTGAAATTATTAGAAATTTCGTCCATCTTTTAAGTTTAAACAGAAAAAATAAAATATCTACCTGTTTCATATTCTTATAAAAAAAAAAAACATATTTTTTGGATTTAAATTAATGACTGAAAGTCAAATCCTAAATTTTATATCATCAAAACACGTCCTCGAATTTGAGATTTTGTAAACCTGTTAACAAAGAAACCCAGTAAACTTCAATTAGACAACTGTATTACACCCAAAAAAATAGAAATAATAACAATACCCATGTAAACTCTTTCCATGAATTTATTTTACCTGTTGTTTACATTTTTTTTATGATTTAATGGTAGATGTTATGCATGTATCTGATACAGATCTGTACCGTTGTCATGCCCAAGTCTTTCTTTAATTTGTTGCCAGCAAAGAGCCAGACCTTAAACCTACATTATATTGCTGCCGTGTATCATTCATTTCATCCATAGACCATAATCAATCACACACAAAAAAATTAAAAGATTTGGCCGATGGAAAGTGTTACTTCGATTCCGGGAAAAATAATGGATAAGATTGTTGATGAGTTGCTCAGCGCAACAGTCCGTCAGTTTGGTTACTTGTGCAAGTACGAAGACTAACATCGAAGCATTAAGCATGAAATTGCAGGAGCTCGCAGATGGAAGAAATTACTTGCAAGCAGAAATTGATGCTGCAGTAAGAAATGGAGAAACCATCAGAGATGAGGTTCAACGCTGGATGGCTAAAGTTAAGGATATCAGTGAAGCAGCTGAAAAGTTTTTTAAAGATGAAGAAAAAGCAAACACGAGGTGCCTTGGAGGGTGGTGTATTAATCTCAGCTCACGTTACAAACTCAGCAAAGAAGCAGACGCCAAGACTCTGGCGATTTCTGCTCTCATTGAAGTGGGTGTAAGTTTTCAGAAAGATGTGTCTCTTCCTGCTCCTCCGCCGCCAATAATATCTTTCTCAGAAGGATTCAGTGCTTTTAACTCCAGAGAATTAATCATGAAACAAACAATAGAGGCCCTGAAGGATGAAAATATCAGCATAATTGGAATATGTGGTATGGGTGGTGTGGGCAAGACCACACTAGCCAAGGAAATTCAGAAACAAGCCAAAGATCAAATGAAGATGTTTGATGAAGTAGCGATGTCCGTCGTCTCTCAACCTCCAAGCATTACCAAGATTCAAGATGAAATCGCTAGCTGGTTAGGTTTCAAAGATATGCCTGAAAAAGACGACCCAACAAGAGCTAGTTCTTTGAGGTCAAGAATCCAGAATGCGAAGAGGGTACTTGTAATATTGGACGACTTGTGGGGAAGAATTGAATTGTCTGATGTCGGTGTTCCTTATGGAAAGGATCACAAAGGCTGTAAGATTTTGCTCACCTCTCGAAGTCAACGGGTGTGCTATCAAATGAATGCTCATCAAATTTTTTCAGTTGAAACTTTAACAGAAGAAGAATCTTGGAGCCTTTTCAGGGAGGTTGCAGGTCCAGAAGTTGATAATCCTGATATAAACCCGATTGCAAGAGAGGTAGCTGATGAATGTGGTGGTTTACTAATCGCAATTCTCACTGTAGGAAGAGCACTGAAGGGCGTGGACCAACATGTTTGGAAAGACGCTAATGAACAGCTTAAAAAGTCATCACCGACGAACATCGAAGGAATGCAAGACCATGTACTTTCACGTGTGGATCTGAGCTACAATTATCTGAAAAGCGGGGAAGCAAAATCAATATTCCTGCTATGCAGCTGCTTTCCAGAAGATTTCAAAATCCCAGTTGAAGTGTTGGCAAAATATGGAATGGGTTTGATGTACTTTCAAAACATAGATTCAATGGAGAAGGCTAGAGGCAGAGCTCGTAGTCTTGTAAGTACCCTTATCTATTCATTTTTGTTGATTGATGGTGACGAGGAAGGGTATTTTAAAATGCACGATGTTGTGCGGGATGCTGCACAACAAATAGCATCTAAAAATAAGTTCTTGATTAAAGCCGGGGTGGGTCTAAAAGATTGGCCAACTAAAGATATGTGTAAAGATCCTAAAATAATCTCATTGATAGATAATAATATTGATGAGGTACGTGATGGGTTGGAAATGGAATACCCAAACCTCCTAGCTTTATTGCTGAGGAAAAATTTTTGTTCGAAATTTCCAGACAATTTGTTTCAAGGAATGAAAGATCTAAATGTTTTAGATTTGAGTGACAATGAGCTCCCATCACTACCTCCATCATTTTCACTCCTTTCTAACCTCAGAATATTGTGCCTTTGTGGCTGCAAATTTGGTGTTGAGTCTGTTGACCTATCTGTAATTGGAGAGTTAATTGGGTTAGAGATTCTTGATCTTTCAAATTCTAATATAGAGGAGATCCCCACCAGTTTTCGCCAATTAAGTCGTCTAAGGTTGTTAGATTTGACCGCATGTGTTGATCTAACAATAATACCTCAAGGTGTCATTTCTCGTCTTTGTAAGTTAGAGGAGTTATACATGTTAAAGTGTGTTCGCCTCTGGGGAGATTCAAGAAGTAATAATGTCATACTCATTGAATTGCATGCTTTGTCTCGACTGACAACCTTGCATATTTATATCCCTGAAGAAGTTGTTGTGCCTCCTGATATGCTCTTTGTAAACCTAACAAGCTTTTCAATTGGAATTGGTTATGATACTGATGGTGTTATGGATGAATTTGTCGAAATATTTGAGAAGAAATGCTCGAGAGCATTGGTCCTTCAACCTTACTGGGGAGGTTCAATAATACCTGGTTGGATTAAAAATTTACTAATTAGATCAGAAATTCTTATTTTACATCATTTCAATGGTGTGAGGTTCGTTGAACTAGTTATCAACGTCTTCAACGAATTGAAGTTTCTACGTATCTCCTGTTGTGAGTTCAAATCATTGGAAATGATGCCCCGAGTAACTTTCCCCAAGTTAGAATGGCTGGGTATACATGATAATCCAACCTTTCTTGAAATATACCATGGTCAACTTCCAGATGGGTGCTTCTGTAATGTAAAAAGGTTAGAAGTGGAAGCTTGTGACAATATGCTGATCATTTTACAAAGTCATTTGCTAAAGAATTTTCAAAATCTTGAATGTCTTAGAGCATTCAACTGTGGATCGGTGGTATATGTTTTCGAATTTGAAGGGTTAGAGATGGTAGAAGAAGAAATAGAGTTGTGCTCATCATTCAAGGAACTGGAGTTGATGTGTCTGCCTCAGATCACACACATATGGAAAGTTGACCCTCAATTTGTAAGTCTCCATAACCTGCAGGGTGTAGACCTGAATGAATGCGACGAGTTGGGAGAAGCGTTATTTCCGGCAACTCTAGTGCAAAGCCTTGTTCACTTGGAAGAAGTGAGAGTTTCCAATTGCCGAAAATTAGAGGAGATATTTGGGAGGAAAGCGGCAGGGGATCATGAAAGGGAGTGGAAAAGAAGAGAACACATTCACACCAATCCCAGTTTGGCCTTGGGGAACCTGGTCGATGTTACAATATGGGATTGCCCGAAATTAAGAAACTTATTCACAATCTGCATGGCCAAAAGTTTGTTGCGACTTCAAAGGCTGCAGGTAGAAAACTGTCCAAAATTGAAGGAGATAATCACGGCCACTGATGAAGAAGAAGAAGAAGAAGAAGTGGGAGCATCAACAAAGAAGATCACGTTTCCTTGTTTGTCTGAAATCCGAATCTTGGATCTCGACAGCCTCTCTTGTTTCTGCTCAGGTTTATATAATATTGAATTCCCAGCCTTGGAGGATTTAAGAATAAGAGGTTGTCCAAGCATGGAGACCTTTTGTTATGGACAAGTCATGACACCCAAGCTGACGTATCTGCAGTTGGAGGAAGAATGGGTGACCTTAACGACGCCATTAAACATCTATTTAATCAAAAGGTACGCCCTTGTATTTATTAATCATTGATCTCATTGTTTTTTTTTAGAATCAGGAGGAAGATTTGAGTGAAATTTCTGTTGTTGACATTAATTGATTATATAAAATAATCGAAGTAATTATAACAAATCATATATTACCCGCATTATAATTTCTTCTTTTCATTTATTTATTTGCCATCACTCATAACTTTGTTTTAATATTATATCCTATAATTAGGGTTGGAGTCAGGACTCAGGAGTATTTATGATGTCAATGTCAGTACAAGAAGTAGCCGGAACCTGCAAAAATTTGTGTGTCTTTGTTAAATCATATATGTATGCATATGTTATTCGGAATGCAAACGATACTTTGAAATAATCTGGAACTTGGTTTTTTGTAATTTCAACTTGTTATACTCACACATGTTTTGAGATGGAAAACATAAAGAGAATGCCAAAATTAAATCGCAAATGTTGATAATATGTCTTGACCGCATCATTTCAAATTGTTTTAATTTATTATGCTTCAATATTAAGATCAATAAAAAATTCAGTAATTTAATAATACATAAATAGTGGATGTATTCAACTAATATCTTAATAGATTGTGTTAGTTTTTTTCATTTTAAATAATAATAATCCATGGATTTAACAAGTTACTGGTTTATTTTAATTCCATTTAGAAAGATTTTAAGAAATTATTATCATATTTATTATTGAATTTTAACAAATTAATTCATAAATTGTTTTAATAACAGACAATTAGAAGTGGAATAAAATTTATTTCAACTCAAAATTATCTTTCACTTTTATAATAAGAGTGGAAAATCACAATACTTAGTATTAAAAATGAAAGCAAAATTCAGACTCTCATGAGGAATAAAAACCTAAAAACAAATGGTATGTATATCTTATACCACTACAAAAATTACATCATTTAGCGTCGAAAATAATCGACGCAAAAATCCACAGTTTCGACGCAAAAGTGAATTAGCGTTGAATTAATTAGACGCAAAAATTGGACGCCGAAATGTCGACGAGAATAATATTTAGCGTCGAAACAAAGATATTCGACGCTAAAAACTATATTTTGCGTCCAATTTATTTCGACGCTAAATTAAATTTTCTGACGCTACAGGTCTGATTTTGCGACGAAATAATTCGACGCTAAAAGTTAGACTTTTAGCGTCGTTTCGTTTCGACGCTAAATTATATTAAAAAAATAATATTTGTATACTTACAGCGGTGATTTTTTAACTATTAGCATCGAAACTTTGGACGCCAAAAACACATTTAGCGTTACGAAAATAGTTAAAAAAATTATTAATTTACTTATTTTTGGTCTAAAATAATTAATTTAATTGAAAACAATTTCTGATTAATAACATAATTATAAAATATTATAATAATTATTATATTGAATTTTTTTTTAGAAAGAAGACATATTATATTAAAACTATTTGTTCAAAATGTTTATACAAATAGATATAAAATTTATTGATACTGTGATGGGGGGACGCTCGAGCCCGATGCACCCTGACTGAGTGAGGCCTCCAACATCTGGCGGAAAGCCAGCATTTGCTGTTTGAACTGCTCCATCTTCTTATCGTGGTCCACCTTGACCTTGTAGCACCTCCTTAGTCTTCTTCAGCTCGTCTCGGGTGGTGACTAGCTGGTCTTCGGTGCTGGCTAGCCAGTCTTGGGTGGTGGCTAGCTGGTCTTGGGTGGTGACTAATTGGTCTCGAAGAGAAGAGGCATTGTCTGAATTAACAGTATTGCGTGCAGATGACGTCGACTTCTTACGAGTGCCAAGGCCAACGTTGTAAGCTGTCTGATTCTTGAAAACCAATTGCGACAACTGCTCATCTGGTATCGGGTCGGACCCTGTCTCCTGAGTTTGATGTTGGAGTTCCATCATTTCGTTCTGTTTTAAAAAATAAGTTAATATTAGAATTTGAAAAAAAAAATTAACATATATAATATTAATTATTTTATTTTAAAAACTGAAACTTACATAGCAGCGTTCGGCTTCTTCATTTATCCATTTATTTTTCTCATTGTAATGCGTCACACGGAAAAAATCTGGAAATGATTGCACCTCACATGTGCTACTCTGTTAAAAACAGAAAATAAATTCAATATTATTTCACATTAGTAAAAACAATGAACTGTTAAATTTTACGTTATGATATATTTACCTCAGAATGTTCGGCACGATGTTGGATAAATGGCTTCGAACCTCCACGGTGCTTAAAACACAAGTGACTTCGATTTTCCGCATTTGCGTGACATTTATCCTGCATTTACCAACACTGTAAGTACCGAAAACAAAGACAATTATAAATTTCCGTTTATTTCAAAATTTACCTCGTGTTTTTTGCTAGACCAAAGCTCACATAAGAATGTCCAGTCTTACTCCTCTATAAAATCAGGCTTGTGTTGTGGAGCATCTGAAGGTCAATGTTCGTCGAATATTGGTTTCAGGACTTTTGTCATATAATCTTTATAACTTTTCCCCATGTGGTAGTCAATATATTGTTGGACATTCACTTTGGTCAGATCGAAGTCGAACCACTCCTACATGAATAGCAACAGAGTAAAAATAAGTATAAAATAAAAATGTTAACTAACAAACAATATCGAAAACTTAATACCGTACGGAAACTCACAAGTATCGAAGAGAATAGCTGGTTGATTTTCGTCTCCCACGGTATCTTTCTCCAAGAAACGTAGTTTTGGGGAGCTTCAAATCGAGCTGTAGCTCCTATGGCTGTAGTAAATGCTGAATTATGTTGTCCGACTTGACTGTGTCCATCATCTCATATCTCAATCCGGATACGGCCGTGAGCCTTAACGTACTTAGCCAACCTCAGGCCACGGGTGCGTCCTCGACCTTTCGTTGTACTGGACTCACATGTGCTAGCAGAGACTCCATCAGGGCCAGTTGTCCTTGCTGATGTAGATGGAGTCGCATTAGCCCGTCTGCGATTGCCCGGTGCCATCTGCAAAAACACACAAAGTTTCAGGTGAATCATGAATAAAGAGTATGAACTGCATAAATGAAAAGGACCAAGCAAGACACACATGAATGAGAGGAGAGACTTGGCTTTTTCACTACATACTTTATTTCAAGATGGTTGGACTATTTATGATAATATTGCAGAGCTGGAAAGGGTAGCAAACAAAGCTAAGAATTAAGGAAACAACACAAATGTTGCGAATGGCATTTGGACGATATTTATCTTTACGAATGATACGATGGTCTAAGATAGCTTCAGGTTGCAAGAGAATGACGGAGAAAAGCAATTCAACAAGACTTATTAAAGACTGGAAGTTGATTCAGCTTGAGCAATTCTTGGCTAAACAAGAGAAATGGCATCTCTCCTAAGCTAAGTAAGACCGCTAGCACTTTCTAACCCAACGATTGTTGGCTCGGGTTCCTTCTATCTTTCCGAACCAGATTACACGGACTTACTTAAGAGGGGACCGTCCCAGAAACGACTATCCCAATCCCAATAGGAACAATGGAAGAAGATGCCCCTAGGACTGCGGCATTTAACCATTTTCAGGTCCAGAACAGCAGCATTTGCTAGGGGACCGAGAGCTCATTCACGACAACTGAAGGGGTTTTATTGCGGAAATCCGGTAACGCAGCGGAACAGTGGAAAATCAAATCAAAATTTTCCGATTTCAAAAATTTTTCTCGGATTAATAAAATAAACTTATTTATTTTATTATCCAATAATCAAATTATGAAATAAAACACTATAAATCAAATTTATGTGAATTTACCGAATTGCCCTCAAACAAAATATTTTGTTTATTTTAATCTGAAATTGTTCGAAACGATTTTGGATGATTCTAAATCATTACAAATATGAATTAATATCTCATACACATCAAAAATCAAATTGCAACACAAATCCCCAAAAATTAACACCAAGGCCGAGAGCCTCAATGAAGCATATTAATGTGCATTTTGCACTTCCAAAGTTCAAAACACATTAAGACAAAATCCAATCAACCCAATATTTTTACATGCATCATATACACATCCAAATACACCATATAAATGAAAAGCCCCAAATTTGGAAGTGGTCTCAAACCCTAATTTTTCAATTTATTCAAATTGGACAAATTAGACCAAATTTATTAAATCCAATACTTCAATCATATTTCTTCAACACCAATCAAGCCTCACCACAATGAAACAACTATAGAACAATTCTAGGTCATTTAAGAGTGGGTCAATAACTCTAGAATGGCAACAAGGTTCTAAAACCATGAAAAGAATGCTAACTAGCTTATTAGTAACATCCTATCAACTTTATACATGCACAACCCTTTTATCAAACTTTCATCCACCAAAAATACAAAGAATAAAGAATAGAAAAACACAAGAACATCACAAGGTGAAGCCCACCACAAGATGAACATTTTTCTCTCTAATGGAAGGTTGGAAATACTTACTAAATTCCAAGCTTTTCTTGTTCTTTGCCTTTCTTTCTCTCAAGCTTCTTTTTCTTTCTTCAATGGAGTTTTTGATAAAGTGTATTAGGTTAACTAACCCTAAATGAAACAAACAATATATACTTGAACAAAATGGCTTGGCCGAATTTTGCTAGTAATAATATCTAGATATTTTGATTTTTTGTTCATTTAAAGTTTGCTTTATTAACTTGTTACTTTAATCATTAAACCATTTAATGAATTAAAGTTAGTCAACAATTGCAATTCAAGCCATTAATAAAATATTATAACTTTAAGATATTTATATTTTAATTAATTTAATCATTTAACAATTAAACAATTAATTAATTAATTAAATACAAATATATTAAATATATGTATTATATTTACAATAAATATCAAATAGATATATATATTTATAATATTAGTCAAATATCTCAATTTGACAATTAATTAATGTGTGTTTGAATTAATCAAGCATTAAATGCAAATACACAAAAATTAAAGAAATGACTATCGGGTCCCTACACATGTATTTTGCGTTTAACCTTTAAACGACTTTATAAATAATCAATATTATTTATAATTATTGCCCTAGTGCTCTACGAGTATATTTCATTAGTGAGACTCTCTAGATTCAGACATATCTGTCACGAAATCCAATTTCGTGTCCATAATTTATCCACCCGTAAATTATGACGATCACGGATAAACTCGTTGAATCATACAGGTCGATGTCATGGAAAATGTATAATTCCTCCGTCACAGGTATCCGGATAAATCCCAGAGATATAGATGTAAACGTCAAATCTCTATAGGGATTATCCAGTCGACTATTCTATTAGCAATTTCAAAAAGAACATTTAGAACTCACTTCTAAATTGTACCACGGGCCCATGGTTTTTATCTGATTGCTAATCATATGGACTACCTATGCTCTGATACACAGAACTGACGGATCCTATCTTGATACACAGAGGACACCCTGGGGATCTATCTACACCCAACGAACAGGCGGATGTCTGATCTTAATAGATCGGTGACGTGACTGCCATCTAAGTGTAGAAGATATCTCATGTGCCCACAGTGGCATCTCAAGTCTAAGAATCACAAGTGATACTCAACCCGACAAGATTCTTATTGACGTTGGTGTACCATCCATTAAGAATCTTCGGTAAATCGTTCAGTGTTCATCCGCTATAAACACCTACACGTCTATACTAGTCTCCAAGACTTATGGTTCATTGAGAAACCACTGGAATCATATATTCCCGTATACGACATGTACCGGTCTCAACGGGTTTACTATACTGACCAAGTAGTGTAAACCTTGACCAGGAACAGTCTGAGAATGACAACGTCATGATACAACTCAATGTCAGTTGCGACGCTTTTGCAACTGCACCATGACTAGTCATTCTAAGGTCATTACGTCTTTACCATATTATAAGATACATTATATTATAGAAACTGCATATATTATTCAAAATAATAACGTTTTACAGAAGTATTCATAAAATAATATAACCGGGAATTGGCGCTCTGAGCACCAACCCCAACAAAAACTCTCACTTGCTCTAGTGTCAATAACGATTGTATCTAATACCCATCGACTCCACGTGTTTATCAAACAACTTCGGAGGTATGGCCTTCATCAGCGGGTCTGCTACATTATCTTCACTCGGTACCTTGCACACGACAACATCCCCTCGCGACACAATCTCTCGAATGACGTGGTACTTGCATTCCACATGCTTCGACTTCTGATGCGCCCTCGGTTACTTTGCTTGCGCAATGGCTCCAGTATTATCACAGTATAATGGAATCGCATTCTCGATACTTGGGACAACTCTCAATTCTGTGACAAAGTTCTTTATCCACACAGCCTCTTTTGCAGCTTCATAAGCTGTAATATATTTCGCCTCAGTGGTGGAATCTGCTGTTGATCCATGTTTGGAACTCTTCCAACAAATTGCACCTCCATTAAGGGTAAATACGAATCCAGATGTAGACTTTCTATCATCGGGATCTGATTGGAAATCGGAATCCGTATACCCATTAACTTGCAGTTCGTTTCCTCCATAAATTATTAACTTATCCTTAGTACCTTTAAGATACTTGAGGATATGTTTAATGGCCATCCAATGGTCATTACCTGGATTGGACTGATATCTGTTAGTTACGCTAACAGCGAAACTGTATCAGGCCTCGTACATAACATGGCATACATTATGCTACCCAAACACGAAGCATAAGGTTGGTTAGACATTCTAACCTTCTCATCTTCTGTTTGTGGACTCATCTTCTTCGAAAGATGAATCCCATGTCTGAACGGTATGTTTGATGTCTTACAGTTACCAAAATTATACCGTTCCAAGATCTTATCTATGTACGTTGATTGGGATAACCCAATCAGCCTTCTTTGTCTATCTCTATAGAGTTTTATCCCTAAAACATATGAAGCTTCTCCCAGGTCCTTCATGGAGAAATTCTTACAAGGTACGCTTTGACACTTTGTAACATTCCTAAATCATTCCCAATGATTAGGATGTCATCAACATATAGGACTAAAAATACGACCATGCTCCCACTGGCCTTCTGATACACACAAGATTCTTCCGAATTCTTGAAAACCAGACGATCTAATAATCTCATCGAATCGAAGATTCCAACTTCATGAAGCTTGTTTAAGTCCATAAATGGACTTTTTAAGCTTACATACCATACCTGAGTTTTCGCTGGATGAAAAACCTTCTGGCTATTCCATATAGATTTCTTCATCAAGAAATCCATTCAGAAAAGCCGTTTTGACATCCATTTGCCAAATCTCGTAGTCATGATACGCAGCTATAGAAAGCAAAATCCGAATAGACTTAAGCATTGCTACTGGCGAAAAAGTTTCATCATAGTCGACGCCAGGTCGCTGCGTGTAACCTTTTGCTACCAGTCGGGCCTTGTAAGTTTCAACCTTACCGTCAGGCCCGTGCTTCCTCTTGTAAACCCATTTACAACCGATAGGAACAATTCCTTCGGGAAGTGGAACCAAGTCCCAAACTTGATTCTCATGCATTGAGTCTAACTCGGATTTAATGGCACTTTGCCATTTCACGGAGTCGATGTCCAAAATCGATTCTCTATATGTGAAAGGATCAGTCTCTTCAACTAAGAGAACATCTAGACTCTTTTCTTGTATCAAATACAAGCGTTCAAGAGGTCTAGATACCCTTTCTGACCTACAAAGTGTGTGTGTTGAAGGTCCTCCATCTACTTGAACTTCAGGTTCCTCCGTTGGTTCGTTGATTTCAGGTTGGACTTTATGAAGTTCAACCTGTCTATGATTACCACCTTCTGACAAAAATTTTACTTCAAGAAATTTTACGAAGCGAGCTACGAATGCATTTCGATGCTCGGTATCATAGAGCAGATATCCCCTCGTATTCGAAGGATATCCGACAAACCTAAACTCTTACCCTCGAGGTGAAAGCTTATCTTGCTGAGTCACCCTGACATAGGCAGGACAACCCCAAACCTTAATGTAACTAAGATTTGGTCTCCTACCGAACCATATCTCTTACGATGTCGTAGGAACAGCTTTTGAAGGAATCTTATTCAAAAGATGTGCATCTGTTAAAAGAGAGTAGCCCCATAAGTAATAGGGCAAATCTGTGAAACTCAACATCGATCGGACCATATCCAATAACGTCTGATTTCTCCTCTCAGATACTCCATTGTGATGTGGAGTACCTGGAGGAGTATATTGAGCGAGAATCCCATTCTCCTTCATATAATCCATGAACTCACCACTCATATATTTACCGCCTCGATCAGATCGAAGGCATTTAATATATTGACCAGTTTGTTTTTCTACTTCATTTCAGAATTATTTGAACTTTTCAAAGGTTTCCAATTTATGTCGCATCAAATACACATAACCGTATCGTGACAAATCATAGGTAAAGGTAACGAAGTACGAATAACCACTGTGAGCAGTCTGACTTAGTGGACCACATACATCAGAATGTACGAGTTCCAGTAAGTTAGTGGCGCGGTGTCCAACATCAGAAAATGGGGCTTTGGTCATCTTACCCTGAATACATGATTCACAAGTTGGATAGGATTCAATGGTAAGATCTGGTATCAAACCATTCCTAATCAATTGGGTAAGGCGTTTAACGCCTATGTGACCCAGCCGCATATGCCAAAGTTCAGTATTATTAATTACAGGTAAACTACGTTTATTAACTCCAGTATTTAAAATATCTTTTGAAGTTTGCAATGTATAATGACCATGCTGGTTTGGACAACAAAGGATCTGCATATTACTTTTATCATATAAATACAAAGAACAGTTCTTAATATTAATACAAAAGCCTTATGTATCCAATACAAAAAGTGATATAATATTAGCTACACATCCAGACACAAAATGGCAGTCATTTAACAAAAGTGTCTCATTCGGCAATGAGATCTCACATACTCCCACTACAACTGCATCCAGAGAGTCTCCACTCCCAAATTGTAACTGCATCTCTCCAGGCTTCAGTCTTCTACTTTCCTTCAACACCTGCAACGAATTGCAAATGTGAATGGGACAAGCATAATCTAAAATCCAGCTGGATGTAACGGCTTGACAAGCCAAAGATAAATCAATAACTGGAAAAATAAATATACCTGATGTAGATGCTCTCTCCCTTCTTAGCTGGGCAATGTAGTCAGGACAGTTCCTTTTCCAGTGCCCGACTTTGCTGCAGTGATGGCACTTGTCTTAAGAAGCCCTCTTGGGCTTTGCTATCTTTGCCTGTGGTTGAGGACCGAAACCCTTCTTCTTCCCTTTCTTCTTCTTTCCCTTTGACCAAGTCTGGGAAGAAGCAGAAAGAGAAGTAGGTCTTGGAGGGCGAGTCGGTACTCCCTTCTTGAGGTCCTCTTCCGCCGTGAGCAACATCCTATACAGCTCTTGCCTCTTGGTAGGTGCAGAAAATCCCGTTCATATTTAAATACATCGCAAACTGGCGATAAGAAGCTGGGAGCGAACCAAGAATGACACTCCTACCGAGAATGTCATTTAGAATGAGATTAGGTTGCCTCAGTTGATCGATCAAATCGATCATCTGAATATGTGGGCTAACAGCTTTCCCCTCATCCAATCGCGCATGGAACAGTTCCGTTGCGACCTTATAAACAACTTGTTCTTGGTTCTCAAACGATTGTCTTAATCGTGTCATCATAGTATAAGCATCTGACATGCCATAATACTGTTTCTTGAGTCCCGGTGAAAGCGAACTTAAGATGTATGATTTAACTTTTAAATCATCATCCTTCCAAGCTTGGAAGGCTTCGCGTTCTTCCGGTTCAGCGTCCTCTGCCACAGCAAGGGGCAGTGGACCCTCAAGAACATATCCCAACTTCTCGGAATCGAGGACAATCTTCAAATCCAGATCACAATCGGTGAAGTTATCAGCGCCTTTAAGTTTGTTCGCATCAAGCATACGCGCAAACTGATTAGTGGATGGTGCCGCCATCGCAAATCTATCATATAGATCACGAAAAACGGTTAGCAGAAATTTAAGAAGTTTCATATAATATAATAAGCATAAACTAGATCATGGATTTTTAATCTAAAAATGCCCCTCGCACTAAATCATGCAATACTGTAATCCCCAAACAGAATAAAAAGATTTAATAATTAAATTAAATACAAATAGTGAAAAGTGAAAAGTGGATCCCGTGAATATATTTCAGCTCACAGCAGATGCACGGTCTCGCCTACGTATATTCATCAGGTAGACAACTCATTTGTCAATCACTCACTAGTGACTCCTGGGTTTCCGGTCCTGGTCGTTTCTCGTTGTCGCTACTAAGGCAGGCCCACAAGGAGACGTACCAAGGTTAAACTTGTTAATGATAAACTCAAGTTACTTGCGTAACCCTGACAGCTAGGGCACGTTCAGGATTCCGCTTTCGCTTGAATTTATTTAGTATCTAATGTACATCCGGTATAAATAAATCTCTATCGGTTACACCCTTACAGCAGAGGCACGGTCTCGGATGTAGTCACAGAGAAATATTTATAAACCGTATTGACAAGACGGACCACATAACATGAATCAAATACATAATTACATTTAAATCTTATTAATTAAGGATTTTCCGCTAAGTGTCATACACCCTAAATCTAATCAAATTAGATTAAAACATGCATGTATAAAGTTAAGAAAACATGATTAAACATTGAATTAAAGGGCTAATCATATTAGGGGGCCTAGAATCAGACTTGCTCTGATACCATTTTGAAGGGGTTTTATTGCGGAAATCTGGTAACGCAGCGGAACAGTGGAAAATCAAAATTTTCCGATTTCAAAACTTTTTCTCGGATTAATAAAATAAACTTATTTATTTTATTATCCAATAATCAAATTATGAAATAAAACACTATAAATCAAATTTATGTGAATTTACCGAATTGCCCTCAAACAAAACATTTTGTTTATTTTAATCCGAAATTGTTCGAAACGATTTTGGATGATTCTAAATCATTACAAATATAAATTTAATATCTCATACACATCAAAAATCAAATTGCAACACAAATCCCCAAAAATTAACACCAAGGCCGAGAGCCTCAATGAAGCATATTAATGTGCATTTTGCACTTCCAAAGTTCAAAACATATTAAGACAAAATCCAATCAACCCAATATTTTACATGCATCATATACACATCCAAATACACCATATAAATGAAAAGCCCCAAATTTGGAAGTGGTCTCAAACCCTAATTTTTCAATTTATTCAAATTCGACAAATTAGACCAAATTTATTAAATCCAATACTTCAATCATATTTCTTCAACACCAATCAAGTCTCACCACAATGAAACAACTATAGAACAATTCTAGGTCATTTAAGAGTGGTTCAATAACTCTAGAATAGCAACAAGGTTCTAAAACCATGAAAAGAATGCTAACTAGCTTATTAGTAACATCCTATCAACTTTATACATGCACAACCCTTTTATCAAACTTTCATCCACTAAAAATACAAAGAATAAAGAATAGAAAAACACAAGAACATCACAAGGTGAAGCCCATAACAAGAGGAACATTTTTCTCTCTGATGGAAGGTTGGAAATAATTACTAAATTCCAAGCTTTTCTTGTTCTTTGCCTTTCTTTCTCTCAAGCTTCTTTTTCTTTCTTCAATGGAGTTTTTGATAAAGTGTATTAGGTTAACTAACCCTAAATGAAACAAAACAATATATACTTGCACAAAAATGGCTTGGCTGAATTTTACTAGTAATAATATCTAGATATTTTTATTTTTGTTTCATTTAAAGTTTGCTTTATTCACTTGTTACTTTAATCATTAAACCATTTAATGAATTAAAGTTAGTCAACAATTGCAACTCAAGCCATTAATAAAATTGACCGGTGTTTACACACGCGTATAACGCAAGCGCACGTATCGTTCAAGTAGTATAAAAATATCGATCACACGAGGACTTGGTTATTTTTTGGGGAAATTTAATTTTTTTAGTTAGCGTCGAATTATATAACATCGACGCTAAATGTATAACATTTATCATCGATAAGAGTATTCGACGCTAAATGTCGATACGCTAAATGTCTGCTACCATTAATAATAATAATAACAATAATATGATAATTATACTATTAATAATTACGACAATCTTTCAACCATATTTAAATAATAATTCAAAACAACAACCATACATTGTAATAATAAAAATTATTCATCAATTACATCATACACTAACTTCATTAATCACTATTATCTTCGGTATTTGAGGATTCGTGACTGGACTCGAAGTCATCTTCAGTGTCAAATTCTTTTTCACTTGCTACTCCACGCTAACTTCAGAATGAGGAATTATCTCAACGTCTGTATTATCTCGAGTTAATGTGATATTTTCAGGAACGGTGACATTTGGTACATGAAATATCTGTTCAGGAACTTCGAAGTTGTCAGAGACTTCTTGTGTATCATCTGATATTGGAACATTATCTTTCTCCTGCGTGTCCCAAATGCCCATATGTTGTAACTTTTCTACCACCATCCATCCATTTCCTAACTTTGGATCAGATATATATATCACTGACCGTGCTTGGGTACAAAAAATGTATGGATCATTCTTGTACCAAAAACGTTGAACATTAATTGACGTTAGATTATTACTAACTTGAATTCTCCTCTTTCTTGCATTTGTGTCAAACCACTTGCATTCGAATAGCACAATATGTCGTCTGGGTCTGTATATCAACTCAATGACTGATTGCAACACTCCGTAGAAGTCAATAATATATGAGCCGTGTTCTCCTTAGACTACAATTCCATAATTCTGAGTCACATGAGCAACATCTCGCTGTTCGGTATGAAATCTAACTCCGTTCACAATGCATCCACTGTATTCATAAGCCTGCTTTTGAGACTCATAAGCCAAGGAAACCAACGAGGATGACGAGTCCAATTGACCATTTTTCACTTGGTTGTTTATCTAACAATGAAATAAATATATGTGTGTTTATATCAAACTGAAATATTTAATTTTAGGATAAAAATAAATATACAATGTTAGGCCTTACAGTTGTCTCAAACCATTTAGGAAATTCTTTTTTGTGTGTTCCATCAACGTTATGGTCACCACCACATTGTAGCATTGTAATATGTTGCCTACAAAAAATGAGTTAGGTTAATGTATGGCAAAAAAAATATAGTTATGTTAGGCCTTACAGTTGTCTCAAAAGACTTACGTTAAATACGGTTGCACTTCATCGCAATTACTCAATATAAACCAATGCGCACGTTGAACTTCCTCAAAAGTTAGTAATTTCACACCTACTGCTCCAAATGGTTTATAATTTTGACAGAAGAATGTGATATCTTGCTTATTACTTGCATCTCCATCATAGTTTCGTGGCCGACGATTAAAATGAGTTTCAATATTCTGCATGTACATCGAACAAAATGTTATTGCTTCACTTATTACAACAGCTTCTGCTATTGACCCTTCAGGTCGCGCCTTATTTTTCACATATTTTTTGTAATCTCCCAAAGCCCTGCAGATATGACAACAAGTTTGCATTAATAATAAATTTAATGAAAATAAAAAATTTAAGAATGTAATATTTAAAACTATATATATAGTACCTCTTAATGGGATACATCCATCTGTAATGGACAGGACCTCCATTCCTAGCTTCAGCTGGTAAATGCACGGCCAGATGTACCATCACATCAAAAAAAACGGGTGGTAAAATTCAATCCAGCTTGCATAGGATTATCACGATTCCTCGCTCAAGTTCGTCAATAAAAGATATGGTTAATGTCCTCTGACATAATTATTTAAAGAAGCCACATAGATCAAGTATGACGTCGCATACATTCGGGGGGAGATAAGGTCGACTGCCAACAGAAAGGAGAATCTCGAGAAGCACATGACAATCGTGACTCTTTAATCCCGTTAAATTATCATCTCTGACCCAACGCCCGATATTCTATGCATAATCATCAGGAAATTTAACCATTTTGAGCCAATCACAGAATGATTTTCTCTCTGATTGAGTAAGCACATAACTAGCAGGTGGCTTAATAAGACCTCGAGAAGTGACTTGTAAATGCAATTCACTGCGAATTCTAAGATCTTGTAGGTGCAATCTAGCATTTACAGTGTCTTTTGTCTTACCCGGAATATTGAATAGTGTGCCCACTAAACTCTCACAAATATTTTTTTCTATATGCATTACATCCAAATTATGTCGCAAACTCAGAGTCCCCCAATATTCTAACTCAAAGAAAATACTTTTTCCTATCCAATTCAACTCTTCAGGTTGACGTTTTCGATTTTTATCTCTATTATTAGGATGTTTACCTGGTGTACTGTCTCTGAGATGTTGATGTTGGCAAAGTATGTCGAATCCAGACAATGGACTGGGCATACTCTGAGGTTCATGTTGACTGTTAAATAATTTACTCCTCCGCCAAGGATGACTCAACTCAAGAAATCTCATGTGCCCTGTTTATCCTATTTTATTTCGTAATCATTGCGAAGGCGTTTGACCCGCACAAACTGGACATGCCATGTAATCCCTTAGTGCTCCATCCAGATAATGAACCATAAGCTGGAAAATCATTAATGGTCCATAATAATGCGGCATGCATATGAAAATACTGCTCGAAAGCTGCATCATAGGTATGCACACCCACATTCCATAATATTTGTAACTCCTCGATCAATGGTCTCAATTAAATATTCATATCTTTAACAGGGGAACGTGGACCAGGGATAAACAATGACATAAACATGAACGGATCCTTCATATATTTCCATGGAGGTAAGTTATATGGAATAACAATAACTGGCCACATGCTATAAGAGTTGTACATATTCCCAAATGGGTTAAAATCATCAGAGGCAAGACCTAACCTGACATTACGGGGGTCCTCAGCGAAACGAGGGTACATGTCATCAAATTCCTTCCACTCGGTTTCATCCGCAGGATGTCTAAGTATGCCCTCCGCACCGATCTTCTTTTCATGATGCCACATCATGTCAGTCGCTGTGTGTCGTGACATGAACAATCTCTGCAGCTTGGGCGTTAAAGGGAAATATCGCAATATCTTTTGAGGCACTTTCTTCCTCATACCACAGACTTTGTACCGACTTTCACCATATATCGGACCATATTCAAGTGATTCATACTCCGCACGAAATAATACACAATCATACTTACAAGCATGAATGGATTCATACCCCATTCCCAGATCACACAACATTTTCTTTGCCTCGTAGTACGATTTAGGCAATTCGCTTCCAACCGGTAACATTTTCCCCAGTAACTCTAGCATCATATCAATACTTTTGTTGGTCATTCTTTTGATCACTTTAATGTGTAATAATTTCACAACGAAATTCAAGATCAACATTCTTCAAATGGAATTTTTTTTGCCTCATCAAGTAGTTCACTAAATAAATTTTGATCATTTCCACTTAACACTGGTATGTCACCACTAACACTATGACCAAGTTGTGGACCTTGGAAGTCATGCAAAGCATCGGTTATCTCATCGTTTGCAGGTTGATTGTAACTACTGCTCCCTTCACCAGAATTAATAAACTGTGACTGAGAATTATACTGCTCACCGTGATAAATCCACATACGGTAAGTTGGTGATATTCCTGGCATGTATAAATGATTATGAACTTCATCTAACCGTTTCCTTTTCCTATTCAAACAATTTATACAGGGACACCGAACACGACCTTCTGCATTAATGTGTTACTTTGCGACTTCCATGAACTCATACACTCCATTACGATATTCAACACTCAATCTATCCAGCGAGCTCATCCAATTTCTATCCATTTCAGCGAAATACCTAAATATAATAATATAATTGTTAAATATCATATTACACTCATCAACATTACTAATTCATTAATTATTTATTTAAGCATATACATATATATTTAGTTGATAAATTAAATAGTTTACATGAAAATTCTATTTAGTTAATTAATTAACTTAATCTACATATATGAATCATAAATCACTAACAAAAAGTATATAATAAACATAATCATAAAAATTGAAAATAATAAAAAAATATAAAAGAAGATTTACCTTATGGAAAATTGATTACAATTTTATTGAAAATTTGTAGGAGAGTTGTGAGGTTGCAGAGGAGAGATTCTCATATTTCAGAGGATGAAAATGAAGAGAATGAGAGAAAAAACAGAGGGGGAGAATGGTTGGTGGCATTCTGCATTTTAATCTATATTTAGCGTCGAAGCATTAAATTCGACGCTAATTGTCTGATTTTTAGTGTCGAATCTTCTATTTCGACGCTAAATTCTGATTTTTTACGTCGACTTAAATTTAGATGCTAAAGATTAAAGGATTGTCGGTGGAATCTTCATAAACCTTTAGCGACGCTACTTCGTCGACGCTAAATTTCTAGTTTTTGGCGTCGAATAGGATTTTTGACACTAAAAGTATAACATTTAGTGTCGCAATTTTATGTCGACGCCAAAAATTATTGGAATAGTTAAAATAATTAGCGTCGAATAATTTTCGACGCTATAAGTCATACTTTTAGCGTCGATATGTGACTTCGACGAAAAAAAGTTGAATATTTGGCGTTGAAAATGATATTCGTCGCTAAAAACTTGATATTTGGCGTCGAATATTAATTACGACGCTAAAATTGATTTTTTACGTTGAAAGTTGTTTCGACGCTAAATGATTGGACGCTAAAAGCCATAATTGTTGTAGTGTTAGATCTGAATATAATATTTTTATTTAATTTCAAATGGTTGCAAATATTAGAAATTATTAGCGAGTGTGATAAGAAGGAAGATCTTAAAATAAAATAAAAAACGAATAAAAAATCGAGAGAAGTGTTCATTAGTTTGTAAGAAAATAAAGGAATTTGTTAAATTTTTGGGTAAAATGCAAATTTGATAATGAACTTTTTGTTTAAAAAAGTCATTTCAAATCCTTCACAATTTATTAATAAAATTTTTAAAAATCAATGAACTTTTAAATATTCCCACTCTTAAAATCTCAAATGAATAAAATAAGATTATAGAATTTTTTATTGAATATTAATAGACTTTTAGAATAGAAAATAATCTTATAAACTCTAAATTCAACTTTTTACTGAGTTCACTACAAGAATTATGGCTTTTAGCGTCCAATATTTAGCGTCGAATGTGTTTTCGACGCTAAAAGTGATATTTAGCGTCGAAAATGATTTTCGACGCTATATGTCAAAATTTAGCGACGGAATAAATTTTCGACGCAGAATATTAATGTTTTAGCGTCGAAAACTATTTTCGACGCTAAATACAGAACTTTAGCGTCGAATAGTATTCGACGCTGAATAATTATATTATTGCAATAATTTTTGGCGCCAAATATTACACTTTTAGCGTCGCAAAAACGTGTCGACGCCAAAAAATATATTTTAGCGTCGAACAAATATAGTCGCTAAAGGTTTATAAAGTTTCCACCGACAAACCCCTGACTCTTTCGCGTCTAAATTAAATTCGACGCTAAAAGTATAATTTTGCGCGAAAAAAACCTTTTCGACGCTAAAAACGTACACAATTAGCGTCGATTATGTATAGTCGACGCCAAAAATAATACTTTTAGCGTCGAAAATATTTGCGACGCTGAATAGTTATGAAATTTCCACCGACAGATCCTTGATTCTTTCGCGTCTAAATTAAATTCGACGCTAAATATCAACAATTAGCGTCGACATAACGTATTCGACGCTAAAAACTGTAACATTTAGCGTCGAATTTAATGCTTCGACGCTAAAGATAGATTAAAATGCAGAGGTCACCAACCCTTCTCCCCCTCTGTTTTCTCTCATTCTCTTCATTTTCATCCTCTGAAATCTCAGAATTTCTCCTCTACATCCTCACATCTCTCCTAAAAATTTTCAATAAAATTGTAATCAATTTCCGATAAGGTATTCTTGTTTCATATTTCTTTATTATTTTCAATTTTTATGATTATATATGTTGTTTATATGCTGTTTGTTAGTGATTTATGATTCATATATGTAGAGTAAGTAGTATATATAATAATAAAATATAAATTTTTTGTAAACTATTTAATTTATCAACCAAATATATATATAATATATATAATATATATATATATATATGCTTAAATTAAGTATTACTGAATTAGTAATGTTGATTACTGTAAAATGATATCTAATGATTATATTATTATATTTAGGTATTCTGCTGAAATGGATAGAAATTGGATGAGCTCTCTGGATAGATTGAGTGTTGAATATCGTAATGGAGTGTCTGAGTTTATGGAAGTCGCAAAGCAACACATTGATGCAGAAGGTCGTGTTCGTTGTCCATGTGCAAATTGTTTGAATAGTAAAAGGAAGCGGTTAGATGAAGTTCATAATCATTTATACATGCCAGGAATATCACCAACTTACCGTACGTGGATTTATCACGGTGAGCAGTATAATTCTCAGTCACGTTTTTATGATGTCGGTGAAGGGAGCAGTAGTTACAATCAACCTGCAAACGATGAGATCGCCGATATTTTGCATGACTTACAAGGTCCACAACTTGGTCATAGTGTTAGTGGCGACATGCCAGTGTTAAGTGGAAATGATCAAAATTTATTTAGTGAACTACTTGATGAGGCAAAAAAAATTCCATTCGAAGGTGCTGGAATGTCGATCTTGAATTTCGTTGTGAAATTATTACACATTAAAGTGATCAACAGAATGACCAACAAAAGTATCGATATGATGTTAGAGTTACTGGCCCAAATGTTACCGGTTGGAAGCGAATTGCCTAAGTCGTACTACGAGGCAAAGAAAATGTTGCGTGATCTGGGAATGGGGTATGAATCCATTCATGCTTGTAAGTTTGATTGTGTATTATTTCGTGCCGAGTATGAATCACTTGAACATTGTCCGATATGTGGTGAAAGTCGGTACAAAGTCCGTGGTATGGGGAAGAAAGTGCCTCAAAAGATATTGCGATATTTCCCTTTAACGCCCAGGCTGCAGAGATTGTTCATGTCACGACACACAGCGACTGATATGATGTGGCATCATGAAAAGAGGATCGGTGCGGAGGGCATACTTAGACATCCTGCGGACGGAACCGAATGGAAGGAATTTGATGACATGTACCCTCGTTTCGCAGAGGACCCCCGTAATGTCAGGTTAGGTATTGCCTCTGATGGTTTTAACCCATTTGGGAATATGTACAACTCTTATAGCATCTGGCCCGTTATTGTCATTCCATATAACTTACCTCCATGGAAATGTATGAAGGATCCGTTCATGTTTATGTCATTGCTTATCCCTGGTCCACGTTCACCTGGTAAAGATATAAATATTTACTTGAGACCATTGATCGAGGAGTTACAAACATTATGGAATGTGGGTGTGCATACCTATGATGCAGCTTCAGAGCAGTATTTTCAGATGCATGCCGCATTATTATGGACCATTAATGATTTTCCAGCCTATGGTTCATTATCTGGATGGAGCACTAAGGGATACATGGCATGTCCAGTTTGTGCGGATCATACCTTCGCAACGATTACGGAATAAAATCGGATACACGGGCCACAGGAGATTTCTTGAGTCGAGTCATCCTTGGCGGAGGAGTAAATTATTTAACGGGCAACATGAACCTCAGAGTAAGCCCAATCGATTGTCTGCATTTGACATACTTTGCCAACATCAACATCTGAAAGACAGCACACCAGGTAAACATCCTAATAATAGAGATAAAAATCGAAAACGGTTACCTGAAGAGTTGAATTGGACAGGAAAAAGTATTTTCTTTGAGTTAGAATATTGGGGGACTCTGAGTTTGCGACATAATTTGGATGTAATGCATATAGAAAAAATATTTGTGAGAGTTTAGTGGGTACACTATTCAATATTCCGGGTAAGACAAAAGACACTGTAAATGCTAGATTGGACCTACAAGATCTTAGAATTCGCAGTGAATTGCATTTACAAGACTCTTCTCGAGGTTTTATTAAGCCTCCTGCTAGTTATGTGCTCAATCAATCGGAGAGAAAATCATTCTGTGATTGGCTGAAAATGGTTAAATTCCCTGATAATTATGCATCCAATATTGGGCGTTGGGTCAGAGATGATACAATAACGGGATTAAAGAGTCACGATTGTCATGTGCTGCTCGAGATTCTCCTTCCTGTTGGCATTCGACCTTATCTCCCCCCGAATGTATGTGACGCCGTACTTGATCTATGTGGCTTCTTTAAACAATTGTGTCAGAGGACATTAAGCACATCTGTTATTGACGACCTTGAGCAAGGAATCGTGATAATCCTATGCAAGCTGGAGCGAATTTTGCCACCCGCTTTCTTTGATGTCATGGTACATCTGGCTGTGCATTTACCGGATGAAGCTAGAAATGGAGGTCCTGTCCATTACAGATGGATGTATCCCATTGAGAGGTATTATATATATATATATATATATATACAGTTTTATATAAGAAAATTTGTAACCGTTTTTTTGTGCATAGAATTTAGTGTTAATGCAAACTTGTTGTCATATCTGCAGAGTTTTGGGAGATTACAAACAATATGTCAAAAACAAGGCACGACCTGAAGGTTCAATAGCTGAAGCTGTTATAATAAATGAAGCAATAACATTTTGTTCGATGTACGTGCAGAATATTGAAACTCATTTCAATCGTCGGCCACGAAATTATGATGGAGATGCAAGTAATAGCCAAGAGATCACAGTGTTCCGTCAAAATTACAGACCATTTGGGGCAGTAGGTGTCAAATTACTAACCCGTCAGGAAGTTCAACGTGCGCATTGGTTTATATTGAGTAATTGTGATGAAGTGCAACCATATTTAATGTAAGTTTTTCTGGTGCATCATTACTGAATTTTTTCCATACATTAACCGTGATAATTTATTGTAGGCAACATCTAACAATGCTACAAATTGCTGGTGACCATAATGTTGATGAAACCCACAAAAAAGAATTTCCTAAATGGTTTGAGACAACTGTAAGTTATAATATTTTATATTTATTTTGATCCTAACATTAGACATTTCAGTTTGTTATATTAACACATATATTTCATTGTCAGATTATTAATCAAGTGGAAAATGGTCAATTGGACTCGGAATCCTCGTTGGTTTCTTTGGCTTATGGGCCTCAAATGCATGCGTATGAGTACAGTGGATGTATTGTCAACGGAGTTAGATTTCATACCGAACAGCGAGATGTTAATCATGTGACTCAAAATTCTGGAATTGTAGTCCAAGGAGAACACGGCTCAGATGTAATTGACTTCTACGGCGTATTGCAATCGGTCATTGAGTTCATATATCGACCCAGACGACATACTGTGCTATTCCAATGTAAGTGGTTTGACACTAATGCCAGAAAGAGGAGAATTCAAGTTAGTAATCATCTCACGTCAATTAATGTTCAACGTTGTTGGTACAAGAATGATCCATACATTTTTTGTACCAAGCACGTTCAGTGATATATATACCTGATCCTAAGTTAGGAACTGGATGGATGGTGGTAGAAAAGTTACAACATAGGGCCATTTGGGACACGCAGGAGAAAGATAGAGTTGACATATCAGATGAAACACAAGAAGTCTCAGGCAATTTTGAAGTTCCTGAACAGATATTTGTTGGACCAACTGTCAACGTTCCTGAAAATATCACATTAACTCGAGCTAGTACAGACGTTGAGCTAATTCCTCATTCTGAAGTGAGCGTTGAAGTAGCAAGTGAAGAACAATTTGACACTGAAGATGACTTCGATTCCAGTCACGAATCCTCAAATACCGACGATAATAGTGATTAATTATGAAGTTACAGTATTTTGTAATGGATGAATAATTTATATGGATTAATGTATGGTTGTTGATTTTAATTACGCTTTAGATATGATTGAAATATTAACGTAAAGATTAATAGTATAACTATGATATATTTGTTTTCAATTATTATTTTTAATGATACACATTTAGCGTCGAAATTGTTTACATTTGGCATCGAAATTATTATTATTTTTAATGATACACATTTAGCGTCGAAATTGTTTACATTTGGCGTCGCAATTCTTCGACGCTATATGTCTTAAATTTCCTGGAAAAAACCTAAAATTTTTAATAAACCGCCAATTTTTTAGCGTCGAAATTATGGACGCTAAAATGAATTTATTTCGACGCTAAAGGTGATATTAGCGTCGAATGTTGTTATTCGACGCTAAATATGAAAAATTTAATTTCCCGGGAAAATAACCCTAAATTTTAAATGACCGCTTAATTATTAGCGTCGAATTTTTCGACGCTAAAAGACTGTAAATTCGACGCTAAATGTCGTCCAAATCCCTAAAACCAAAGACCTCTTCTCTTCTGCGCAAACGACCCAAATTCGCCCAACCTTGCATTTCTCCTGCAATTCTCGGCTTATACTCATTGCAAGCAACAAATTTAAGGTGAGTCTCACTTTTTGATTTTTATTTGATGCTTGATGATGATGAATGTTGATGATGATGAATGATGATGATTATTGTTGATGATGAATGATGATGATTATTGTTGATGATGCTTGTTGATGATGAATGATGATGATTATTGTTTATGATGATGCTTGTTGTTGATGGTTGTTGATGACAATGATTGTTGTTGATGATTGTTGATGATTTTGTTGATGATTATTGTTGATGGTTGATGATGATTTTGTCGAAATTAGAGGGACGAATATGATATTGAATGAAGGATGATGATCGACGAATTAAAGGGACGGGGACGGCAGAATTCTGGGCAGAACAGGCAGCCCCCGATGGTTTTCCGTTTAACTTCGTCGTCCATTTAGTACAGTATGTGTTTTGGAATTCAAAACTTCGTATAGTATAGTATGTGTTTTGGAATGTTTGTATGTGTTTTGGAATTCGAAAGTTCATATAGTATATATAGTATGTGTTTTGGAATGTTTGTATGTGTTTTGGAATTCGAAAGTTACGAAAGTGAGCATTCGATGTGATAAGCGCTTTTGTTAAGTTGTATTGACTTGTATGGATATGTATGTATATGTATAAGAACTTTGGAATTTGATGACGCTAATGCGACGGGTTTTGCAGATGGCACCGGGCAATCGCAAACGGGCTATCGCGACTCCATCTACATCAATAAGGGCAACTGGCCCTGGTGATTTCTCTGCTAGCACAGGTGAGTCCAGTACAGTGAAGGGTCGAGGACGCACCCGTGGCCTGGGGTTGGCTAAGTACGTTAAGGCTCACGGCCGTATTCGAATACAGATATCAGAGGATGGACACACTCAAGTCGGACAACATAATTCAGCGTTTAATACAGCCATAGGAGCTACAGCTCGATATGAAGCTCCCCAAAACTACGTATCTTGGAGAAAGATACCGTGGGAGACAAAAATGAACCAGCTATTCCCTTCGCTACTTGTAAGTTTTCGATATTGTTTGTTATTTAACATTTTTATTTGATACTTATTTTTACTCGAATTTTCATGTAGGAATGGTTCGAGTTCGATCTGACCCAAGTGAATGTCCAACAATATATTGACTACCACATGGGGAAAAGTTATAAAGATTATAGAACAAAAGTCCTGAAACCAATATTCGACGAACATGGACCTTCAAATGCTCCACAACACAAGCCTGATTTTATAGAGGAACAAGATTGGACATTCTTATGTGAGCTTTGGTCTAGCAAAAAACACGAGGTAAATTTTGAAATAAACAGAAATTTATAATTGTCTTTGTTTTCGGTACTTACAGTGTTGGTAAATGCAGGATAAATGTCACGCAAATGCGGAAAATCGAAGTCACTTGTGTTTTAAGCACCGTGGAGGTTCGAAGCCATTTATCCAACATCGTGCCGAACATTCTGAGGTAAATATATCATAACGTAAAATTTAACAGTTCATTGTTTTTACTAATGTGAAATAATATTGAATTTATTTTCTGTTTTTAACAGAGTAGCACATGTGAGGTGCAATCATTTCCAGATTTTTTCCGTGTGACGCATTACAATGAGAAAAATAAATGGATAAATGAAGAAGCCGAACGCTGCTATGTAAGTTTCAGTTTTTAAAATAAAATAATTAATATTATATATGTTAATTTTTTTTTTCAAATTCTAATATTAACTTATTTTTTAAAACAGAACGAAATGATGGAACTCCAACATCAAACTCAGGAGACAGGGTCCGACCCGATACCAGATGAGCAGTTGTCGCAATTGGTTTTCAAGAATCAGACAGCTTACAACGTTGGCCTTGGCACTCGTAAGAAGTCGACGTCATCTGCACGCAATACTGTTAATTCAGACAATGCCTCTTCTCTTCGAGACCAATTAGTCACCACCCAAGACCAGCTAGCCACCACCCAAGACTGGCTAGCCAGCACCGAAGACCAGCTAGCCACCACATGGGGAAAAGTTATAAAGATTATAGAACAAAAGTCCTGAAACCAATATTCGACGAACATGGACCTTCAAATGCTCCACAACACAAGCCTGATTTTATAGAGGAACAAGATTGGACATTCTTATGTGAGCTTTGGTCTAGCAAAAAACACGAGGTAAATTTTGAAATAAACAGAAATTTATAATTGTCTTTGTTTTCGGTACTTACAGTGTTGGTGAATACAGGATAAATGTCACGCAAATGCGGAAAATCGAAGTCACTTGCGTTTTAACCACCGTGCAGGTTCGAAGCCATTTATCCAACATTGTGCCGAACATTCTGAGGTAAATATATCCTAACGTAAAATTTAACAGTTAATTGTTTTTAATATCTGGAATAATATTGAATTTATTTTATGTTTATAACAGAGTAACACATGTGAGGTGCAATCATTTCCAGATTTTTTCCGTGTGACGCATTACAATGACAAGAAGAAATGGATAAATGAAGAAGCCGAACGCTGCTATGTAAGTTTCAGTTTTTAAAATAAAATAATTAATATTATATATGTTAATTTTTTTCTCAAATTCTAATATTAACTTATTTTTTGAAACAGAACGAAATGACGGAACTCCAACATCAAACTCAGGAGACAGGGACCGACCCCATACCAGATGAGCAGCTGTCGCAAATGGTTTTCAAGAATCAGACAGCTTACAACGTTGGTCTTGGCACTCGTAAGAAGCCAACGTCATCTGCACGCAATAATGGTAATTCGGACAATGTCTCTCTTCGAGACGAGTTAGTCACCACCAAAGACGAGCTGCAGCAGACTAAGGAGAAGCTACAACAGGTCACGGTGGACCACGAGAAGAAGATGATGGACCACGAGAAGAAGATGGAGCAGTTGGAACAGCAACTGCTGGCTTTCCGTCAGATGTTCGAGGCCTCAATGAGTCATGGTGCATCGGGCTCGAGCGTCCCCCCATCACAGTAGTAATTAATTTTATATTTAGTTTTGTATAAACATTTTGAACAAATAGATTTAATATAATATTTCTTTTTCTAAAACAAATTTCAATATAATATTTCGTCATTAATTACATTTTTTTTCAACTAAATTAAATATTTTAGACCAAAAAATAAGTAAATTACTAATTTTTAAAAAAATAAATTATTTACTTTTAGCGTCGAATATTTCGACGCTAATAGTATACAAAATGTTTCTTTTTAAATATATGTTAGCGTCGACTAGTTTCGACGCTAAAGGTGACTTTTAGCGTCGACAAATATCGACGCTAATAGTAAAAAACATGGTCGCTATAAGCTTACATATAATACTTTTTTAATATACTTTAGCGTCGAAATCTTTCGACGCTAAAAGTTTGAATTTTTGCGTCGATATATTTCGTCGCCAAATATACAATATAGCGTCGAAAATTTTACTTTAGCGTCGAAATCAATTGGACGCAGAATACTGTTTTTTAGCGTCGCATTTAATTATTTCGACGCTAAAAGTGGTTTTCGTCGACATTTTATCGTCCATTTTTTGCGTCTAATTTTTTCGACGCTAAATATAATTTGCGTCGAAATTGTCACTTATGGCGTCGAAACAATTCGACGCTAAATGGTCTAATTCTTGTAGTGATTATATCACTCATATTTGCTTTTTCGCTCGTTATCTTTTGCTTTAATAAAAGATAATGCTTTTACTCTTTCTTTGTAGACTTAGAGTCCTTATTATGCTTTTCTTTTTCTAATAATGCAATTGATTGCATCTCTATCTCACCCTTTCATTTGTTGCAAACTAAGCCAGAAAAATATAGCCATACCGTAGCTTAAATTACTCTCTGTCCATCACCTTATATCGTTACTTCCATCTATAGACCATAATCACCGGACAAAAGCACGTCAGCTTTTCCGGTGTCAACAAAAGCACGTCAGCTTTTCCGTTATGGTCTCAGTTTCCAATTCTCTTCAGATTAACCTTAAAGAAGGAGATTTCTGTTCAAAGTTTTGTCAATTCTCCTGTTCCAAATCAACAGTGGAGGCGTAATCTTAGGGTTACTGAAACTGATTCCCTTTCAGTTCTTTCTCAGCTTATCAGGAATCGTCACCTCAATTCTTCAATGGATTCAATCTCATGGACCCTATCAGATTCAGGTATGTTCTATGTCAAGTCACGTTGCAACAATCTGATAGTGAATTATGGTAACATTATTTCCTGGAACTTTCCATTTATTTGGAAAAGCTATGCGCCAAAAAAAAATCCAAATCTTTTGTTGACTAATAATCTTAGGGAAGCTTCAAACAAAGATTGTTTTTTAGAAGAGTTATTTTGAATGCTAATGCGTTGTCTTGTGTATTCTGCGATCATGACATGGAAACTATCAATCACTTGTTTTCTGCAAGTCCATTTGCCTGGAATATTTGGTGTAAGATTCTAAATTGGTAGGGAGTTTGATTGGGCAATTTGTGATAAGTCCGAAACTTTTTTTCAATCTTGGAGCTTTCTGAATTCTGTTGTAAATTCTTCAAATATTAAGTTTGGATGGAGGAGTAACATGTCCCTTAGATGGTACTCCATGTGAAAGGTACACACATGTAGGGACATATCCTCCAATTTAGAAGAACATACTTCTAGGCTCCAAGTGGTGCATGGGAGGAGTATAACCTTTTGGAAGGTTGCACCCCAAACCAAATGGTGCCATTCCATGCCTTTATAAGGAAGCCTTCATATTCATTCTAGGAGATCTGAATCCATCCGAATTTTTGTGTCTCATATTATTGTTTTAGAGTCAGAGAGAGTTCCCCCATTATCCAAGTTCAAGATCTTCTTAAGGAATGCCCCTTGAAAAAGAGGAATCCAAGTTATCCTGGGAGGACGTTAGCCACAAAACCCGTAAAACACCGAGACAGGGCTAATAAGTTCTTAAGGAAAGAGATATATCTCGACTTGGACTGCAAGTTTTGTCATTTACCAGGTTTTCTTCATGTTCCAAGTTTTAGGGTTTTTGTCTAAGTTGGCATGTTAATGTAAATCTGAGTTTGCGTTCTGTTTTTTTATTGTTTAATGCATGTTATTTTCGTTTAATAACACACTAATTCCCCAACAAACTTAAGAACTTATCAACATTAGTGTTGTTAGATGAAAATTCGCATGCTTTAATAAAATTAATTCTGGAAAATATACTATGTGCTTGAAAAATACGTAAGGGCGTTCGAATGCCCGACGAACGCATAGGCAAAAATTTGAATTTTCGTAAGAACGTTCGAACGCATATTCAAACGCAACTGAACGCAAGCTTTCTCCCTTAGAATGTTGGAACGCGAATTCAAACGCAACTCGAACTCAAGCCTTCTGCCTTAGATCGTTCGAACCCATTTTCGGATGCCACACGAACGTAAACTCTCTGGAATATTCAGTTTGAACGCGTTCTCGAACGCCACACGAACGTGAACTCTCTGGAATATTTTGTTCGGACGCGTTCTCAAACGCCACACGAACGTGAACTTTCTGGAACATTTCATTCGAAGGCGTTCTCGAACGTTACACGAACTTCGTTCGAACGCATTTACGAACGTGCACACATTGGACAGTCTCGTTCGAACGAAGATACGAACGCGACACTAACGAAATTTATTCTGGAACTATTTTTAGTTTAAAATAAACTTAGAATAATTTATAATATTGACTTAGCAAAATCATATACTGTAAAACAATAAACTTGGTAGTATAAACTCTCCATTTGGCTAAGTACCTCAAAGATCCTATGGGTCATGTGGAGGATGAAACGGAAATAGCCAAGCAACTGCGAGAAGGGACATGGTCGCATGGCGACTTCTTGTGCAAGAACTACCTTTTGGGTGGACTTGACAATACCTTGTACAATGTGTACCAATGCATGACTTCTACGAATATTCTTTGGGAATCTCTCGAGAAGAAATACAAAACCGATGATGTCAGGCAAAAGACATTTGTCGTGTGTAGGTTCCTGGACTACAGAATGGTAGATTCAAGAACAGTAATGTCTCAATTGGGTGAACTGCAATTGATCATTCATGAAATATTGGATGAAGGGATGAAACTCTATGAGACGTTTCACGTTGCCACTATCATTGAAAAGTTGCCTCCATCGTGGAAGGACTTCAGGAGCTATCTGAAACACAAAAAGAAGCAGATAAACCTTGAAGATCTTGGAGTTCGATTGAAGATCCAAGAGGATAACATGAAGTCCGAGAAGGCCAGCTACAAGACTATGGAGTCTAAGGCCAACATCGTCGATGGGGTAAAGGGCAGCAAGAAGAGAAAGAACTTTGGAGCTGATTCTTCCCAAGCTAACAAGAAGTTCAAGGGGAAGTGCTACAACTGTGGAAAAAGTGGTCATATGGCAAAGGACTACAGAAATAAGAAGTCACAGGACAGGGTAAGAAAAAGAAAAATGAGGCTCATGTCACTGAAGATGAGCAGCTGACTGATGAAATCTCATAGATGAACCTATCAGCAGTGGTAACTGAAGCCAACTTGGTTGGGAATCCGAGAGAATGGCGGGTAGACACTAGGGCTACTCGTCATATATGTGATGATAGCAAGATGTTTTCCTCGTATCAGAAGGTCGATGGCGGCGATCATCTGACAATGGGAAACTCGTCTACCTAGAGAGTGGTTGGACAAGGCACAGTGGTTCTGAAGATGACATATGGAAAAGAGCTTACATTGAAGAATATTTTGCATGTTCCTGATATTCGGAAGAACTTGGTCTCGATCTCTCTCCTTAGCAAGAATGGTTTTAAGCTTGTATTTTTTTCTGATAAATTTGTATTGACTAAGAATGATGTTTATGTAGGAAAAAGATACCTCACTGAAGGCCTTTTCAAGTTCAATGTAATGACTGTCAATCGACACAATGCTAATAATAAAACTACATCTTCTGCTTATATTATTGAGTCACAAAATGTATAGCATGAGAGGTTAGGACATGTTAATTATGATACGATGCGTAAATTAATTAATATGGACCTTATACCTAAATTTGCAATTGATAACCAACATAAATGTGTTGAAGAAAAAATGCATAGAACATCATTTCATTCCATAGAACGAAGTTCTGAACCTTTGAACTTGTACAAACTGATGTGTGTGATATGAATATTGTGCAAACAAGAGGTGGTAAAAAGTATTTTGTCACTTTTATCGATGATAATACAAGATTCTATTATGTGTATTTGCTGAGGAGCAAAGATGAAGCTATTAAGAGCTTTGTACACTTTAAGAACGAAGTTGAAAATCAACTTGGCAAGAAAATCAAGAGAATCAAGAGTGGTACATGTGGTGAATATGTGTCACAATTTGGTGAATATTGTTCCAATCATGGAATTATTCACGAAACTACTGCTCCTTATTCGCCTCAATAAAACGGGATTGTTGAGCGCAAAAATCGAACGTTTAAAGAAATGATTAACGCCATGTTGATAAGTTCTGGTTTACCCCACAACTTGTGGGTGGAAGCCTTGCTTTCTGCGAACTACATTCTGAACAAGCTTTCTCACAGAAAATTGGACAGGACACTATATGAGTTGTGGAAAGGTCATGTACCTTCCAATAAATACCTAAAAGTGTAGGCGTGTCTTGCCAAAGTAATGGTTCCTAAACCTAAGAAGGTTAGAATAGGACCCAAAACGGTTGATTGTATATTCATTGGATATGCTCGCAACAGTAGTGCGTATCGATTCTTGGTACACAAGTCTGAGATTTATGACATCTATCCGAATATGATAATTGAGTCAAGGAATATGATATTTTTTGAAGAGACATTTCCTTGTAAGGAAAGATAAAGAACATGGTCTCTCAAAAGAACTATTGATACTGTCAAAGACAGTGATCAGGTTGACCAAGAGTCAGATCAACGTGTAATTGTTGAGACAATCGAACCTAGACGTAGCAAAAGTGCTAGAACGTCTAAGTCGTTTGGTCCCGATTTTCTAACATACTTGTTAGAAAATGAGCCTCAAAGCTATAAGGAAGCATTGTCTTCGTCGGAGGCACCTTTGTGGAAATAAGCTATCAACAGTAAGATTGATTACATCCTACAGAACCATACTTGGGAGTTGGTTGATCTTCCTTCAGGTTGTAAGCCACTGGGCTACAAATGGATATTCAAACGGAAGATGAAACCAGATGGATCAATAGATAAGTACAAGGCAAGGCTTGTCATAAAAGGTTATAGACAAAAGAAATGCATTGATTACTTTGACACATATTCACCAGTGACTCGTATCACATCGATAAGAATGATCATAGCCATAATAGATATATTTGGTCTTGAAATACATCAAATATATGTAAAGACGACATTCTTGAATGGTGAATTAGATGAAGAGATTTACATGGAACAACCAGAAGATTTCAATGTTCCTGGACAAGAACAGAAAGTGTGCAAACTTGTAAAATCCTTGTACGGATTAAAACAAGCACTTAAAAAATGGCATGAGAAATTTGACAAAGAGATGTTGTCAAGTGGGTTCAAAACCAATGAGTGTGATAAGTGTGTGTACACCAAATCAACTTAAAAAAGATATGTCATTGTGTGTCTCTACGTAGACGATATGCTGATAATTGGTAGTAATCATGAAATGATTCAGTCTACCAAGAAAGTGTTATCCAGCAGATTTGATATGAAAGATTTAGGAGTAGCTGATGTGATCCTATGAATTAAGATTTCTAGGACATCAGAATGATATATATTATCTCAGACTAATTATATTGAGAAGATACTTGAGAAATATAACAAAGGGGATTTAAATATAGCTAGAACTCTTGTAGACCTAACTCTTCATCTATAAAAGAATACTGACTCAAGCGTATCGCAATTGAAGGGGTTTTTAGGGGGAATATCCGGTAACGCAGCGGAAGCGGCGGAAGATCGAATCTTCCGATTTCAAAAATTTTTCTCGGATTCATTAAATAACCATATTTATTTAATTATCCAATAATCAAATTATGAAATAAAATTCAAATGAATCATATTCAAGTGAATTTACCAAAATGCCCTTACATTGGTATTTTGTCCATTTTAGTCCGAAATTGATCTAATCAATTTTGAATGATTCTAAATCATTTCTAAGATGAACTTAGCATGTTCAAAACATCAAAACACCAAAAGCAACAAAAAATCCCATTTTGACTCATAAGGCCGAATGCACCACAAATGTCCCATTTTGTGCACTTTGTCATTTCATGCATCAAAACACATCAAGATGTAATCCAATGGACATGAAACTTTATATGCATCATATACACATCCAAATGCACAACATATATGAAAAGCCCCAAATTTGGAATTGGTCATGAACCCTAATTTTTCAATTTCATCAAATTGGACAAATTAGACCAAATTGGTTAAATCTAATACTTCAATCATGTTTCTTCCATCCAAATCAAGTCTCAACACAATGAAACAACTATAGAACAATTATAGGTCATTTAAGAGTGGGTCAACAACTCTAGAATGGCAACAAGGTTTCCAAAACCATAAAAGAATACTTATAACTACACTAGTCACAAGCTTTCTCCATTATACATGCTCATCACTTTCATCAAAGTTCAAAACCAAATAAACATAAACTATAAAAGAAGAAAGAACATCAAAGCAACACAAAATGATTCCAAGTATGTTAGAAACAATTTCCATGTTGAAAGCTTTAAAGAAAGACTTACAAAATCCAAGTTTTCAAGCCTTTTCTCCTTTGGCCTTCAAGCTTTTCTCTCAACTTTCTTTTATGTTTATTTTGTGTATATGAACTTCTTAAACCCTAAAAATGAAACAAAACAATATATACCTCCTCCAAATAAGCCTTGGCCGAAATTTGGTGAAGAAATAATATCTAGATATTATTTTTGTTTCATTAAAGTTACAACTTGTCAACTTGTTTTCTAAATCATTACACTTTAATGAATTATTCAACTAAGTCAACAATTGCAACTTAAAAATATAACACTTATATTTATTTAAGGTCTTGGCCGAAATTTAGCAAAAAAATAAAGGAAAAAATATTTTAATTTTAACAATTTAAAATAAATATCCAAGGAAGTCAAATTCAATTTGACAACCTTTTCCTTTAATGTAAAGTCAAACATTTACACTTATAATCATTTCCTAACTTTATCATTTGGTGAGATATTTATATTTTAATTATATTAATCATTTAACAATTAAATAATTAAATAATTAATTAAATACAAATATATCAAATATATGTATTATATTTACTTTAAATATCTCAAATACATATATTGATGATATATGTCAAATACCTTTATTTGACTATTTATTAATGTGTATTTAATAATATCATTTATTAAATACAAATACACATTAATTAGGAAATGACGGTTCGGCCCGTTCGCATGTATTTTTCGTTTAACGTTTAAACGATTTATAAATAATCATCATTATTCATAAAAGTTGCCCTAGTGCTCTACGAGTATGTTTCATTATTGAGACTCTCTAGATTCAGGTATATCCGTCACGAAATCCAATTTCGTGTCCATAATCTATCCACCCGTAGATTATGACGATCACGGATAATCTCGCTGAATCATACAGGTCGAGGTCATTGCATACGTATAATCCCTCCGTCACAGGTATCCGGATAATCCCAGAGATATAGATGTAAACGTCAAATCTCTATAGGTATTATCCCGTCGACGTATCCATTAGCAATCTCTAAATAACATTCGGAACTTACTTCCGAAGTATACTGTGGCCACAGATTTAACAGACTGCTAATAGTATATGGACTACATATGCTTTGTACACAGAACTGACGGATCCTATCTTGACACACACAGGATATCCTGAGGATCGATCCACACCCAACGAACAGGCGGAGGTCTGATCTAAATAGATCGGTGACGTGACTGCCATCTAAGTGTGGAGGATGTCTCATACATCCACAGTGGTGTCTCAAGTCGAAGGACCACTATGCTACTCAACCCAAGAAGATTCTTATTGACGTTGGCGTACCATCCATTAAGAATCTTCGGTGAGTCGTTCAGTGTTTATCCACTATAAACACCTACACGTCTATACGAGTCTCCATAGACTCATGGTTCATTGGGATAAACCATCGGACCAAGTCTCGATATACGACATGTACTGGTCTCAAAGGATTTGACCAACCGACCCGTGTTAGCAAATCTTGACCAGGAACTATGTTTGATAATATACATATAGCAGTGACACTTCCCAATGTCAATTACAAACTAACTTTGTAACTGTGTACTGCATTATATATTATCGGGCCTTTGTCTGATATATGTATATCACTAAATCACATTTAGTTTCAATCTAATCGTAATCAGATCGAATACGTATATAAAAAACAAGAGGTGCAACCAATAAGTAAGTAGTATTATGGAATAAGGGGATGTTCGTATTCATGAATCATACATAAATACGGTCCGGATTGGCGCTCTGAGCACCAACCCCAACAATTTCTCCCACTTGCTCTAGTGCCAATCCACTGTATCATATACACGTCTCAATGTGTATCATATGCACATGGCCCTCAAAAGCTCACCAGTACTTAAGAGGTAAGAAACAAGTCCGCTATGACATATTGAGTTTGTCAAACAAACTCCATCATTTCCCATAGTCAGCATCATTCATATTTTGTAGAATCTAAATTATACATTAATATGACTCTGATGCTACATAAGTATTGTGCTAAAGCTACTGAGTTGTCCAAGTATTTAGGGATCAAATCCAAAATACTATGCGGACAACCGCAAGCACAATGACAATATAAAACTTCTAATTTACAAGGTCACTATGCAACTTCATAAGTCAATACTTCATAAGTTGCATCTAATTCCACTATATAGTAGAATTCTTCGTGACACTCTAACAGCATCTTTTGTGACTCTTTATGACGTAGACTGTCTAACGTCATAATTAGTCTCAAAACTAATATGACCCTAATGGTTGCAGACTATATTCTCCATGAATTAGAAACTCGTTCTTAATATCTCAAAGATCACAAAGAACGTGTTTCAAGATCCATCATATGGTCTATAATATGTCAAAATAACTCGTAACAATTACGATTAAATCGACATCGATAATCGCATGTAATAAAGTATTCACTATGTCATCATCAAATGATACATAATATTGTTTAGACATTCTAATCAATATCTCTTTCGAAAAAGGAATCATCATTTACGAAAGATGAATACTATGTATAAGACATACAATAACTGTCGAACAGTTATACTAACTGTCATACAGATAGCCTTGTTATGTCCTTCATTAGATCATATCTAATGTACGACTAATAGGGGTATCTCACAAGTCTCCAAGTTTCATATCATATATAAAACTTTATATCAAATATAACAGAGACTACTCCCACTGCTTTCACGGAGTAAAGAAGACTTAGGTAAATCTTTTACCTCACAAACATCTCATTATTACTATAATAATGATAATGTCGTTAGGATATATAACACTAGAAAGTAATTTGTACGCTCCCACTAACCCTTCTAATCACATATGTATTCTCTATACTTTGACAAGATCAGACAATCTGACGATATCAAAAATAGAGAACACATATTTCTGGAAGACTTATCCGAGTCTACAATAGGCTCTATAAGCTAGCACACTAAACTGCAATTTCAGCAGAACACAAACTCTAGGGCCATTTCAGAATGAACTCTTCAAATAAGGAAATCACAACTGATCTCTTATCTGAATAAGTCATCAAAAAACGCCACTTTGCATTCTTTAGCTAAAATATACAGTTTATTATCAACATTAACCAATATATCTTTAATTGTTCAATTAGTGTGACTAGAGATAAGTTTTCTCAGAATCTACAATAGATTGCTGAGTATGACTTTTCTCACTGTCATACTATAAAGGTCAAACCTTTAATAAGCTAACATTGCTTCCGTTGTGCAAACAATTAGCACATATCATGAACTAATTCATAATGAAAGCGTAATCAAGTTCAAAACTTGATCATAGTAAGCTATGAACAATCTTAGATCTAAGGTTCAATGGTGAACTTCCAGAATCGATATCAAATATCGCTTCCATTATAAGTTATAGGATAATTTTTCTTCAGTAAGAAAACAACGGAACAATTAAGTATCAAATACTCGTGAATGATTCTGTTATCCTATTGGACATGTACGGAAGATGTATAAGGGTTGTTTCATCTTATTAATTACATAGTTCCATTTATAATTTATCATTCTCACATTTGACTTCAATAAGTCAAGTCTTTTCTACAATAGTTAACATCTAATGTTACACACCAAGTAATAAAACGATTTTATTACTTAGAATCGTAGGAAAGATATTCTATTAAATAGAATACAATATTCTATTAAACAGAATAAACGATAAACTTTTACTTATACCTCCGAGGTGTAAGTAATTTCCATTATATAACTATTATATAAAAGAAAGATTGAAATCTCAAACTTTTCAAGATTCAAATTTTCTACCTATACATATCATATATGCAACTATAGAAAATAATGGAACATTAATTAAAGAGATGAATTAGTGTTACTGGAGTATAACCCCAAGAGTATTGAAACTAATTCGGTAACTTTCAATATCAGACGAATCAAATCATATAAGATTCGATTGCTCCCACTACTCAATTCTATCAAGATGGAATCGTGGAAGAACAATATTGAATATGAATCATATTCACTAAATAACCTTAGAACTAATTGCTTTAAATTCATACGTTTGATCGTATCAAAGATCTTTGAACAGTTCAAAGACATGTTATGAATTTTGAGGATAGAATTCTCTAAAACCTTTAGATTGAATATATTTGAACAAGTCAAAAATGTTCAATCTACGTTTCATCAGAACGGATTGAAAGTACTTGATACTTTCAAGACTTTCAATATCTGTTCCTTCAGAAACACGTAACTAAGTTATGACAATTCATCAACTAAGTTACGAAATAAAGAAAACTACCTAAAGCAATTATTATTTATAAAACTACATACATCCAATGTATCAGTTAAATAAATTTGGTGGTCCAATGACAATCATTGGTTAAACGAGATCTTAATCACTTTCCTGAATACAATATTCATTAAATGGATAAGGATGTGTAGTGTGATCTAGTATCAAACCATTATTTACCATACGGAATAAGCATCCAATGCTTAAGTGATTAAACTCATAAAGCACCGTTCTAAATTATTTACTTTACCGAATAATTTCTCTTTATGTTTATCTCTACGTCAATGACACTACTAGTTATTATAAAATATGTAACAATTGTTTATAAAGAACAAGTGACTATCCAATAGTCGCAAGTTCCGATATCAAATATCAAAACAATCGTTAACCAATATTTCAAATAACTAGACGGGAGATCTGGTATCCAATACCTATAGTTGTAGTATTGTGAAAATCGATATTTTCTATACACAAATATACGCATCTCCTTTCTTTAGCTTTACTATTTGCATTCAACTATTCACAACAATTGTAAATAACTGATTAGCAAATTGTGTCATACACATTACCTCTAAAGGTAATTAAAGCTTAGAAACGTCATTACTAGATAAACAAATACCTAATAGGGCTTTCTTAATGCCAGTCAAGAATCTCGAGACATGAACTAATTCAAGTCAATTCTTACTGCATAAGAAACTATTGTCTCTAAAGTATTATATCCTAAAGGGGATATCTATCTAGATTATCTATCATGACTTAGAAACTAAGTCACTAACCATCTTTTATTTTTGAAGAAAATCGGAACAACAGTTCCCGATGGTTTAGACTAATCTAATAATATCATAGTCTAGTAGTATCTAGAACCTATTCTAGAATAACTGCAACCAAGAGTCAAGTCAGATAACATATCAAAATATGTGTGCAGTAAATAAAAGTTTAATTCTATATAAACAATAGAATAAGGAAACAAACAAGCAGCAATTTCCATAATAACATACACTGCCTAAGTTATGGAATATTTTAAACTTAGCAGTGCCTCCCATTATTTTTACGTAATGCCATAATCCCCAACGGAAAGACGAGAATTCAATAATTAAATCGAATTTCATAATGGGAAGAGGACCCCATGAATATATTTCGACTCACAGCAGAGGCACGGTCTCGCCGACGTATATTCACAGGTAGACAACTAATTGTCAATCACTCACTGGTGACTCCATGGTTCTGGTCCTGGCCGTTTCTCGTTGTCGCTGCGAAGGCAGGCCCACAAGGAGACGTACCAAGGTTATGCTTGTCAATGATAAACTCAAGTTACTTGCGTAACCCTGACAGCTAGGGCACGTTCAGGATTTCGCTTTCGCTTGAATTTATCTAGCATCTAATATACATTCGGCATAAATAAATTTCTATCAGCTACACCCTCACAGCAGAGGCACGGTCTCGGATGTAGACAACGAAAAGATATTTATAAACCGTATTGACAAGACGGACCAAGAAACAAGTATTCCAAATACTAGTTACTTTAAAACCTTATTAAGCGGGGATATTCCATTAAGTGTCATACAACCTAAATCTAATCAAATTAGATTATAACATGCATGTATAAAGTCAAGAAAACATGATTAAACATTGAATAAAACAAGCTAATCATTTATGGAGGCCTAGAATCAGACTCGCTCTGATACCATTTTGAAGGGGTTTTCAGGGGGAATATCCGGTAACGCAGCGGAAGCGGCGGAAGATCGAATCTTCCGATTTCAAAACTTTTTCTCGGATTCATTAAATAACCATATTTATTTAATTATCCAATAATCAAATTATGAAATAAAATTCAAATGAATCATATTCAAGTGAATTTACCAAAATGCCCTTACATTGGTATTTTGTCCATTTTAGTCCGAAATTGATCTAATCAATTTTGAATGATTCTAAATCATTTCTAAGATGAACTTAGCATGTTCAAAACATCAAAACACCAAAAGCAACAAAAATCCCATTTTGACTCATAAGGCCGAATGCACCACAAATGTCCCATTTTGTGCACTTTGTCATTTCATGCATCAAAACACATCAAGATGTAATCCAATGGACATGAAACTTTATATGCATCATATACACATCCAAATGCACAACATATATGAAAAGCCCCAAATTTGGAATTGGTCATGAACCCTAATTTTTCAATTTCATCAAATTGGACAAATTAGACCAAATTGGTTAAATCTAATACTTCAATCATGTTTCTTCCATCCAAATCAAGTCTCAACATAATGAAACAACTATAGAACAATTATAGGTCATTTAAGAGTGGGTCAACAACTCTAGAATGGCAACAAGGTTTCCAAAACCATAAAAGAATACTTATAACTACACTAGTCACAAGCTTTCTCCATTATACATGCTCATCACTTTCATCAAAGTTCAAAACCAAATAAACATAAACTATAAAAGAAGAAAGAACATCAAAGCAACACAAAATGATTCCAAGTATGTTAGAAACAATTTCCATGTTGAAAGCTTTAAAGAAAGACTTACAAAATCCAAGTTTTCAAGCCTTTTCTCCTTTGGCCTTCAAGCTTTTCTCTCAACTTTCTTTTATGTTTATTTTGTGTATATGAACTTCTTAAACCCTAAAAATGAAACAAAACAATATATACCTCCTCCAAATAAGCCTTGGCCGAAATTTGGTGAAGAAATAATATCTAGATATTATTTTTGTTTCATTAAAGTTACAACTTGTCAACTTGTTTTCTAAATCATTACACTTTAATGAATTATTCAACTAAGTCAACAATTGCAACTTAAAAATATAACACTTATATTTATTTAAGGTCTTGGCCGAAATTTAGCAAAAAAATAAAGGAAAAAATATTTTAATTTTAACAATTTAAAATAAATATCCAAGGAAGTCAAATTCAATTTGACAACCTTTTCCTTTAATGTAAAGTCAAACATTTACACTTATAATCATTTCCTAACTTTATCATTTGGTGAGATATTTATATTTTAATTATATTAATCATTTAACAATTAAATAATTAAATAATTAATTAAATACAAATATATCAAATATATGTATTATATTTACTTTAAATATCTCAAATACATATATTGATGATATATGTCAAATACCTTTATTTGACTATTTATTAATGTGTATTTAATAATATCATATATTAAATACAAATACACATTAATTAGGAAATGACGGTTCGGCCCGTTCGCATGTATTTTTCGTTTAACGTTTAAACGATTTATAAATAATCATCATTATTCATAAAAGTTGCCCTAGTGCTCTACGAGTATGTTTCATTATTGAGACTCTCTAGATTCAGGTATATCCGTCACGAAATCCAATTTCGTGTCCATAATCTATCCACCCGTAGATTATGACGATCACGGATAATCTCGCTGAATCATACAGGTCGAGGTCATTGCATACGTATAATCCCTCCGTCACAGGTATCCGGATAATCCCAGAGATATAGATGTAAACGTCAAATCTCTATAGGTATTATCCCGTCGACGTATCCATTAGCAATCTCTAAATAACATTCGGAACTTACTTCCGAAGTATACTGTGGCCACAGATTTAACAGACTGCTAATAGTATATGGACTACCTATGCTCTGTACACAGAACTGACGGATCCTATCTTGACACACACAGGATATCCTGAGGATCGATCCACACCCAACGAACAGGCGGAGGTCTGATCTAAATAGATCGGTGACGTGACTGCCATCTAAGTGTGGAGGATGTCTCATACATCCACAGTGGTGTCTCAAGTCGAAGGACCACTATGCTACTCAACCCAAGAAGATTCTTATTGACGTTGGCGTACCATCCATTAAGAATCTTCGGTGAGTCGTTCAGTGTTTATCCACTATAAACACCTACACGTCTATACGAGTCTCCATAGACTCATGGTTCATTGGGATAAACCATCGGACCAAGTCTCGATATACGACATGTACTGGTCTCAAAGGATTTGACCAACCGACCCGTGTTAGCAAATCTTGACCAGGAACTATGTTTGATAATATACATATAGCAGTGACACTTCCCAATGTCAATTACAAACTAACTTTGTAACTGTGTACTGCATTATATATTATCGGGCCTTTGTCTGATATATGTATATCACTAAATCACATTTAGTTTCAATCTAATCGTAATCAGATCGAATACGTATATAAAAAACAAGAGGTGCAACCAATAAGTAAGTAGTATTATGGAATAAGGGGATGTTCGTATTCATGAATCATACATAAATACGGTCCGGATTGGCGCTCTAAGCACCAACCCCAACAGTAATTAGAGTATTCGATAATCATCGAAAGTATGATGTATCTCACGAATTGCACACGACCTGATATCGCTCAAGCTGTGAACAGACTTAGCAGATATACGAGCAATCCAGGACATAACCACTAGAAAGCCATAGTAAGATTTTTGAGGTATCTGAGAGAAACTTCAAAATATGGACTGCATTATGCGAGATATCCTGCTGTTCTAGAGGGATACAGCGATGCTAACTGGATATTTAATACAGTGGATTCCAAATCTACGAGTGGATTTGTTTTCACATTTGGTAGTGTAGCCGTGTCATGGAATTCCTCGAGGCAAACATGTATTGCCAGGTCTACTATGGAATCAGAATTCATAGCATTAGACAAAACAACGGAAGAAGCGAAATGGCTTCGAAATTTCTTGGAGGATATTCCAAATTGGCCCAAACCGGTGCCAGCAATAAGCATACATTGTGATAGTCAATCGGCTATTGGGAGAGCCCAAAATACAATGTATAATGGTAAGTCTCGACACATACGTCGGAGACATAATACCGTATGTCAACTGCTCTCAATTGGCATAATATCGATCGATTATGTCAATTCGAAGGAAAACCTAGCGGATCCACTTACTAAAGGTTTACCTAGAGAGCAAGTTGAGAAGTCATCGAGGGGAATGGGCTTGAAGCCTATAAATTAAGAATTATCACTGTGAAAACCTAACCTAACTGACTGGAGATCCCAAAATCTAGGTTCAAAAGGGACAACTGAAACTTTGTGCAATTCAAAAGGGAAGGGCAGAAAAAAATTTTATGTCCGATCTGGGTGCCTAAGATGTTTCCGCTGCGCGAGGAAAGCGTTTCCTTCAATTGGTATGAGAGAGAGATTGAAAACTGTTCTTAACCATTATCTTTTTAATTTAAAGTTTTTATTTTTTATATATTTATATGAGTTATAATTATGATATGCATGTTTAGATGAGTGGGCACGAAATAATATTCATATGATGAATGTTTTTATTATTTCATGTGATGAATGGATTTTGCATTGGTCGTAAATTTTTCCGGCTCTTATTTTTGTAGTTGGTTTTGATTTTGGGATGTAAGGTCATAAGAATTTCTTACAATTGTTGTATTTTATTTTCGATATAAAAAATTCAATTGTTGTAATTTGGAGCACCGAATTCGCAAAAGGAGCCAACACCACCTTAGAGCGGGTTTTGAAGACCAAGGGATGCCTTGGTATTTATGTACTAATTAGATTAGTATAAAAAAAAAAAAATAAGAGCTCGGTCAATACAAAATAAATTTTTTTTTTATGTTGTATGTATGTTTATTTCAAAATATTTGGATAACATGTCATATAGCTTAGGGTGCCTACTCTTGCATTTCATATGTCATAACATGCATTGGATGCATATTAATTCTAGACATGAAATATGATTTTATGTGATTAAAATTGTTTAAATTAGAATATAATATGCATGAAATTCAATTAATTGGATTAATTGGATTTATGGATTAAAATTTGAATTCTACTATATAGGGCTTAATTAATGCATAATAAATTTCATTGGTATATAGGATGGAAACCCGGATATAAATTCTATAGCCAAATCCGAATGGACGGTAATGTGATCTGCACTCGGGATGCAATTCCACGTACCATTGGATTTTATAATGCACTAAGATTTATTAAACTATTTAATTAAAACTTTGGCCATTTTAGAATTCCAAAAATTTTAAACTTATTAGTGTCTAGTATTTTAAGAGTTAAAATATGATAGATCACTAATGTTACTCCAATTAAATTAGTTTAATAGAGTAAAATAATTAGTGGATACTAATGGACATTAGTGAGATAAATTTTAAGAGTTAAAATTGGTTAGGTCACTAATGGTGAACTAATGTAAATAAAAATTATGATTTAGTCGCCATAAATTTATTCACACTAGCAAAAATAAAATATTATATATTTTATAAATAGAAACCTTAAACTCAAAATAGTGAGTATGAGAGGGATATACGACATTATATCTCGCGATCTCCGTTGTTAGTCCGAAAACGTGAGATTAAAAAGCGCCTCGAGACGTTTTTGTTTTTGTCCCCCTACGGATGGTGTCCATTTTGGGTCAAATCAGGTTTGGGTTTCGAGAGGATAGAGATTCTAGAAGTATCTGGTGAACTGACTTACCTTACGGCGGTACTTCTCTAGTTAAGTCAAAGGGTCCCGAAACGGCGGGTCACACTCACAAAGGAATAATTAACTTTTAATGAAATTCCTTGATCGAATCAAACGATAGTTGGTTAATATAGGAATAAGAGTTATTCCCATTATATATTAATCGACTGAGATTGCCTCGATCTATAACGTAAGTACTTGACCTACCCTACGGCAGCACTTACTTGTGGGATGATAGATTTTCGTGGCATAGTAATTCTCTTAGGTTTCTAATTCGTTATTCATGGTTCATGCATTATGTTTAATTTTATGCCAAAATTGTTTGATGATTTTAATATGCGATGAATGAATGTGAAATGGATGTTTATTTTATTTTTCAGCCATGGTTTCTCCGATTATTTCCATACTCTCAAATGATAAATTAACGGGAGAAAATTATGTTCAGTGGAAGAGTAACATGAACTCTATCTTGGTCTGCGAAGACCTAAAGTTTATCCTGACGGAGGAGTGTCCTCCCGAGCCGGCCAGAATTGCTAGCCAAGCTGTACGCGATGCCTACCAGAAATGGGTCGCAGCAAATGAAAAAGCCCACTGCTACTTGCTAGCAGGGATGTCTGAGGTTTTTGCTGCAAAGCATGAACCTATGGCTTCAGCATCTCAGATGATGGAATCATTGCAGGGCATGTTCGGGTAGCCTTCGGAGCGTAAACATCATGAGGCCATAGTCTTAGTGATGACTGGTAGGATGAAGGATGGGACATCAGTCCGAGAGCACGTCTTGAGGATGATGACCTATCTCAACACTGCTGAAACCCATGAAGCTCGTATTGACTAGTGTAGCCACCTGACCATGATTATGGAAACTCTTCCGAAGAGTTTCGTGCAGTTTAAAAGCAAATATGTTATGAACAAGTTGACTTTTACTTTGATCCAATTGCTTAATGAGCTCCCCCACTACGAGTCCATGCTTATGGATCCTCATAAGCCCAATGCTGAGGCAAATGTTGCCGAGTCTTCAAAATCTGCAAAGATAAAGAAGAATAGCACTGGGAAGGCTAAAGGTATAGCTACTTGATATACGTAAAGTCCTTGCTGAAGGTAACTTTACTATGAGAGTCAGGACAATGGATGCTGTTTCAGTAAAGTAGTCGGAGTTATCAGTTTTTATTTTTTTTCAAATAAAAGTTATTTAAATTTAAACAAAATGGTGTTTGTTCATGTTTTGTCATGGAAATTTGATTTCTATTTCAAAATTATAGAATGATGGTTATCATTTTATCTAATAATAATAGTTATTATTTCAAAATGGATTACTTATATGCAAAGGAAATTAGGAGATAACTTATATTGTTAAGATTGTTAACATATAACCTACTACTCAACACTGAAATGTTTAAGGTTGAGAAACCTAAAACTAAATGGCAAAAGATTTCTCACGATGACACATATTTGTGGCATCTTAGACTTGGTCATATCAATCTTAACCGGATAGACAGATTAATAAAGAACGGAGCCTTAAACCAGTTAAAGCTCGAAACTAAACCAGTTAAAGCTCGGAACTTTACCAGTCTGTGAATCATGTTTAGAAGGAAAAATGACCAAGAGAACTTTTACTGGAAAAGGTATAAGAGCCAGTCAACCACTTGAACTAATACATTCGGACGTTTACGGACCGATGAATGTAAGAGCCCGATGTGGTTATGAATACTTTGTCACATTCATTGACGATTATTTTAGATATGGGTATATTTACCTAATGCAGCACAAGTCAGATACTTTTGAAAAGTTCAAAGAGTATCGTGCTGAGATTGAGAACTAGTTAGGTAAAATAATCAAAACTCTACAATCAGATTGTGGAGGAGAATACCTTGATAGAGATTTCGAGGAATTCTTAGTTGAGCATGGGATAGTATCCCAACTCAGAGCACCTGGAACACCATAACAAAATGATGTTGCAGAAAGAAGAAATCGAACCATACTAGACATGATGAGATTTATGTTTAGTTATAGCTCACTTCCTAGTTCATTCTGGGGATATGCTTTACAAACTGCAATGCATATCTTTAATGTAGTTCCATCTAAGTCTGTTCCTAAGATTCCCTTAGAGTTGTGGAGTGGTTGTAAAACTAGTTTATGACATTTCCGCATATGGGGGTGTCCAGCTCATGTGCTGAAGAATAAGACTACAAAATTAGAGCCACGTTCACAGGTGTGCCTATTTTTAGGCTATCCTAAGGAGACTAGAGGTGGATTCTTCTATAGTCTTGATGATAATAAAGTGTTTGTATCGAAAAATGGTACGTTTCTAGAAGAGGATTATATGAGGGAGTTCAAACCTCGAAGTAAAGTGTTACTCGAGGAGTTACTTACTGGTTTGACCAGCACACCATCGTCAATGACAGTTGACAAATACATAGCACCTTCGATATCTGAGCGTCAGATGCTAGCTCATCAGAATGATCTACCACCTAGACATAGTGGAAGGGCTGTACGACAACCTGATCGCTATCTTGGAGTTGGAGAGGCATAAGTTGTCGCATCCAGCGATGGTATAGATGATCCATTGACCTATCGTAGTGCAATGGATGATTCTGATAAAGAGGAATGGCTCAAAGCCATGAACCTAGAGATGGAGTCTATATACTCCAACTCAGTCTGGGAACTCGTAGACCAACCTGATGGGGTGAAACCCATAGGTTGCAAGTGGATCTACAAGAGGAAGAGGGGAGCAGATGGGAAGGTATAGACCTTCAAGGCTAGGCTAGTGGCCAAGGGTTATACCCAGAAAAAGGGAGTTGACTATGAGGAAACTTTCTCGCCAGTAGCCATGCTCAAATCCATCCGTACTCTTTTATCCATTGCCGCATATTATGACTATGAGATTTGGCAAATGGTAGTCAAGACTACATTCTTGAATGGAAATCTTGATTAGAGTATCTATATGATACAACCAGAGAGGTTAATAGCCCAAGGTCAAGAGAAAAAGGTTTGCAAGCTGCAAAGGTCCATTTATGGACTTAAGAAGACATCTCGATCTTGGAATATAAGATTTGATACCACGATCAAGTCTTATAATTTTGAGCAAAATGTTGATGAACCCTGTGTATACAAGCGCGTCATTGATGGGAATGTGGTTTTTCTTGTTTTATACGTCGCTGATATTTTACTCATTGGGAATGATGTAAAGATATTATCGAACGTGAAAACCTGGCTAGCTAACCAATTCCAAATGAAAGATTTGGGAGAGGCCAATTATGTTCTTGGGATTCAGATACTTCGGGATCGTAAGAAACGACTGTTAGCTTTGTCTCAGGCATCCTATATCGACAAGATCCATGTGCGATTTGGGATGCAGAATTCCAAGAAAGGCAACCAAATTCTGACCAGCATGAACCTGATCAACTCCATGCAAGGTAGTGTTGTTCCTTAATCTGGTTTCTCTATATTTATCTTTTATTGAGGACAATGCAAGTTTTAATTTTGGGGGTGTGTGCATGTATTCCTGCTATTTATTTATTTAAAAAAATATATTTTTGTTTAATATCCTTGATAGTAAAGCATAGTCTAATGATGAATTTGTTTGCTATAAATGAAATTTTAGAAACGATAAGCCTCAATTGATTTTTATCTGATGCTTTGAGTAGATGATCTAGGTTAGACTCGTAAGCACTTAATAATAGGTTTTTAGCAGTAAGAACTTAGGTAGTTGGCAATGTGACTAGTTCAAGAAATTATTTACCGATGAATGACCGTTTGCTTAGATATCTATCTCAATATGCTAATATTATGATGTATGGTATGATAAGAAAAAGAAACCACCTATAACCGATAAGCGTGAAGCTACACATGAGTGAGTGTTAGGACCGCCATGAGGAGAAATGCTACCTTAAAAGTTAGGTGTGTTGAAAAAAAAATAAAAAGAAAATAAAATCATATCATACAGAGCAAAGAAAGGCAAAGACAGAATAAATTTGAGATATCTAGGTTGGTTTGACCCATTGGATCTCAATTTTTGAGACGAAATCATTGAGTTGGCTTACTTATGGGTCGAGCTGTGAACAAATCTTTACACAGACACACTGTGAGTCTAGCTTAGATAATTTATTCAAGAACTTATATTTTAGTCGAAATTGCATACTTTGAAGGTTCTCTGATTTCATTGATAAGCATTCTTTGAGGACAATAATATGTATAACTCTGGGGATTATTTTAATTGCTTTTTATTATTTTTTTTTTTATATTTTTGCATGATTTCATGAGTTTGAATGACGTTTGTGGGTATCGTCACTGTAAGCCCTCGCGAGACTATAACTCGTCCACTAAGGCCGCCTAGGGATTTAAAGGCTTGTTGCATACGCTAAATTCAATTGTGATCCCTATGAAAGTGGCCTAGTTAATCTTGTTAATTTTATTTAGTTTGTTATTTTTATCTTTTGCCCGGGACTAGCAAAATCTTAATTAAGTTTGGGGGTGTTTGATAAGTGTGGTTTACACCCACTTATTCCTGCATTCTTAGCTTACTATTTTGTTAGATTCCGTATCATTTAATATATTTTATAGTTTATTTTATGTTTTATTTATAGGAAGCATTGATACATGGATCTTGGGGCATTTATCCGTGTGTTGGGACCATACGGACGCATCGGAAGCACGCGGGAAAGCAGAAACGCGGAGAACACACAAATCTGGAACCTGTCACGTGTCGCGACGTACCTTCACTGAATGCCATACAAAATACCGAGACTTGGGCACCGCGGCGCCCCGCAGCCCCCAAAATCACCAAATCTTAGGGTTTTCATGTACTAATGAACCTAAGGCTTTATTATAAATAGATAAACTCGTCCAAGACTCAACGGGGAGGCTAAAACACAACACAAAACACTAAAACACTTATTTTAGAGAGATCCAAGGAGAATGATTGAAAAGCGACAAGAGGAGACGAAGACGGTGACGTTCGAAGAGGAAGAGATTCAATTCGGGTTTTATCTTCTTGTTTTTTTCTTAAAACTCTAATGATTTCTGTTAGATTCATGACTTGTTTATCATTATTTTATCTTTAGTCATGAACTACTCCTTAATTCTAGAGGAGGATGATGTAATTGATGCTTGAACTTATGTGTTGTTTTGCTATTTTAATTCTTATAAAGTTTGATTTAAGTTTATTTGTATTATCTTGAGTTTAATACTTTGTGTTTGCTGGCCACAAATATGATGATGAATGTTTGAAATCTATCACTCGGGAGAGGGGTTTTGAATAGATCTAGAGGATATAACCTAGGAATCTTATAGAGTCCGAGAGAATATATGAGTTTCTTTGAAGTCGTTAACACAGAATCATAAGGCGTAATGAGTTATTGATTGCTAGATTTTTATAGGGATATCGAAGTCTGCAATTAATAATATTTTCACTGTTACTCAGGAGATTAAATGAATACTTTAGGACTCTGGACTTATAAATAAAGCAATTGAATAAGAGTTGAATGGCATAACAATTCCATAGGGGATAATTATGTGAAATCGAACTTAGAATCTCTCTAATATTGGCTCTCCTACTCAAATATCTTTATATCTTATTTATTTAGTTTAATCTTTATAAATTGTTTTCTAAATAAATTTATGATTACCAATTATAGTACTTAGTGCGAGTTGAACACAATCCCTGTGGGTTCGACACTCTTCACTCATCTTTACTAAAACTTGATACCGTCCACTTGTGGTACAATATAAAATATCACAACATAGACGTAGGTTAGAACCACTCTCCACTGAATCATGTTAACCTCTTGTTTCTTCTGTGGTTTTTATTTTTGCTTGCCAAGTTTGGTTTGATTCCCAATTAACCAAACAAATTCACTACTTGAGGGAGGTTTGTTCGAGGAATAGATTTCCCAAATCACCACTGGAACAAAAAACAGCCGTCAACAACCATAAATAAGCAATATTATGGAAAAATATATTGTTTGTATTCATGAGTCGGACATAAATACGATTCGGATTGACGCTCCGAGTATCAATCCTAATAAAAACTTGGTGAGTTGACAGTGCTTATTTGATGGGAGAGTATCACCTAAAAATTTTTCCCCAAAGAATTATAATAACACGACTTAATAGTTGAATATAGCATATGTTCGTTTCTTTACTGAAGCACAAGATGGTGGGAGGATTTTCCATATGAAGAGTTTTGCATTTTTTATTCGTTTGTTCTTCTACTTTTGTATTATGTGGTAACATTTATCTTTCTTTTTCTACAATCTTCATTTGTTTTTATTCTCTTCTTTTGAAGACTTTTTATACAAATGCATAATTGCTAAACTACAAGTAATTATTTTTTTTAATTGATAATGAATACCAATCACCTTCAAAGTAATCATATCTCATTGAATTTGAATCCATGATACATATTATTTAAAAAGAAGTATGAAATGAGTAAAACTCGATTGAACTGTTTAAAAACACTCCGTCAATTCTTGAATCCAACAAGTAATATTTTTTATATATATATATATAAGCAAATAGATTTTATTAAGTCTAAAAGACGACAATACTTTATAGTTTATCAAAAATAAAAAAAATAAAAAGCGCAAAATTTCAGTGACAACAACAAAAATAAAAGTGAGAACTTCAGTATCAATTCCTGAATGCAACAAGTAAGTTTTTATAATTTTTCGATATATCAAATATGAGGAATGCAATTAGCTAATAATAGAGAAATGGGGAAAGGTGCATTGTTTCATTTGATTAAAGAATTGATATAGGATATGATTCCAAACTTTCTTAGAGCAATAACTTAGAAGTTCATGATGAGCAAGATTACACCAACAATCATAATATAAACTAAGATTATAAATGCCAAAATGCTATAAATGAGTTCTCTAACTCCGATATTGTTAGAGAAATTCTTACCGGGTTATTTTAGTACTTCTAAACTCTTATACTTGGGAGTAAAGAACCACTTTGTGAGTGTGTCAACGAGAATATTTCCCATGACCTTGAGGAGTCAATTTGAAGACTTGGAGTTTCCTCTGGTTCAGACGACGTGGAAGACTCCCCTATACCTTCTGCAGGTCTAGTGGACCGGAGATTATTGTGCACATTCATCTGGTCTAGTCGATGGGAACACTCCTCATGATTCTTATCGAGTCAAGTTGAGGACTTGGACCTTTATCTGGTCCAGACGATGTTGAAGACTCCTATGGATATTCTTCAGGTCTAGTCAACTGGAGATCATCCTGAACTTTCATATGTTCCAATCAACGGGAATATTCCATATGACTCTTAACGAGTCAAATTAAAGATCTTGATCTTCATCTGGTCCAGACGACGTTGAAGACTCCCTTGGACCCTCTTCAGTCCAGTCAACAGAAACATTCCCATAACCTTCGTCGGGTCAGATTGATTCCTGGACCTTCATTTGGTCTAGACGACGTTGAAGACTTCCTTAGACCTTCTTCAAGTCTAGTTGACCGCTGATTATCTTGGACCATCATTTGGTTCAGTCGACGAGAACATTCCCCTTGACCTTTGATAGGTCAGGTTGAAGCTCTGGACCTTCACCTGGTTCAGATGACATTGAAAACTCTATTGGGCCTTTTTTAAGTCTAGTCGAATGAAGATTACCCTGGATCTTCATCTGGTCTAGTTGAAAAAGACATTCTCTTATGACCTTCGTCGGGTCAGAGAATCTCTAAGACCATGATCTAGTCCAATCGACCGAGAAAACTCTTGGACCCTCATCTTGTCCAGTCGACGTAGCATGAACTTCGTCTAGTGTAAGCAACACCGATATTCCAAACGACATGGTGATGTCATATGACATACTTGTTGATTACTCTCCAAGCCAATAACTCATTGACTAAAAGAGTGTGTGATAAACTGTACTGGCCAAATTTGGACCAAGGACCAAAATGTCATTAATCTCAGGCCCATGTATCAGACGTGTATAAAGACATGCCACTTGGCCTTCATTTGGCCCAAAACAGCATTATGAGTTGCCATTAAGGCCCAATTTATGTGATGTCGAGCCTACACAGGGCCCACAAGCCCATACACCACAAGGGAAGACAGCCATACGACCTAAAGACTTCTAGAGTCCACACGACACAAAAAGTCTCCAACAGATCCTAATCATACTATTCAATATCCCATACGACATTACTTGAACTGTGTCACAGCCGACACTGCCCATATTATGCAATGTCCCAATAGACATAGGAGGTGGACAAAAAAACCGACCGAACCGAACCAGACCGCGAACCGAACCAAATCGGACCGAATTTACGATTTTTTTTCTAACGGTTCAGTTTACGGTTCAGATTGGCCCACCCCAAACAGTTTACGATTCGATTTAGGTGCGAATCTGAACCGCACCTGTTAAACCGAACCGAACCGTTATAATTAAAACAAAACCCTAGATTTTTCCTCATCTCTCAATCTCTCTCTCTGCCACTCATCACTCTTCTTTCATCTCTCCTAGATTTTTCCTCATCTATCACTCCATAAATTATTGACAAAACGCCAGAAGGAAAGCCTTGAGAGTGAGCCAAAAAAAAGGAAAAAAAGATTACCATTACATTTATTCTGGTTTGTTATTTAAATTATTATATTTTTATTGTTCTATTATTGGATTTTTGTTTTTTTCGTGGGGGGTTTATTGTTTGATTATACTTTTATTTTTATGCATATCAAATGTTTGATAAAATTCACTATAGAACTAAGTAAAATTAAAATGAAGAATTTCTGCAACGTTCACTATACTAAGATCAAAAACTTAAAAGGTACTTTTATCTTTTGGAAATATTGACAGATTTGACTCTTGTAATTAAGCTCGTAAATGACATGTGATCTTTCTTTGATAAGAAAACGACTACAAAATTTTCAACCATGATTGGTTTTACTGTCAATATTATCCCAAGTGATTCGTTAAATTGAAATTTTTTGAGGTCTCACTCTTCTTGGTGTATGAATCCGCTCAATTATATCGATTTCCCAACACGGATGTGGTTTTGCTTAGTAAGCTTATTGTTTTGGATTCTAGAAAATGAAACATGGAGGGAGCTGTAAGCCACTCTTCAGATGAAACCGTCCTTATCATTATTGTTTTATTAGCTTCCAATTTCAATGTTGTACTCATGATTTTACTGAGATTTAATTTCGTTAACTTATATACTTATGCCTTACGATTGGTTGCAAGGTGACTGCAAAATGGTTTTTTTTTTTTAATATTTGAAATCGTAGCCTCATATTTGTGTGATATTTATTTTAAGAGTCACTGCTCATTGGCACCATACACATTTCCCTTAAGTGGATGAAAATTTGTTTTAAATAGAATAATCCGTAAACCGAACCGAACCAATCCGTAAACCGTTGGTTTAAAAAAATTTTAATTCGAACCAAACCGTTATTTAATGGTTTGGTTTGAGAGATAAAAAAACCGGATCGTAAAATATGATTTGGTTCAGTTTTTAACAAAAACTGAACCGCGCTCACCCCTAAATAGACATTGACCACAAGTCTACACACGATTAATTCATTCTTAATGAAAAAACTAAGTATTTGCAGCAAGACAAACTACCTACAAGGTTGTATAGTCTAAGTGTAATAGAGATTACACATAATCTCGGATATCTAGGCACTCATAATTCAGTCCATACTCTACTATCTTTTCCTAAATAGGATTGGAATACGACACTTCCAAGGAATCCTAAACCGCGAAATGGGATTACTGTAAAAGAAAAAAATGGTCCAAGGAAATGAGGATTGAAGAATCAACGATTCAAATTTTGACTCTCGCACTCAAGATCCCAAAGCATACATAACTCCCTAAACACCAATTCACCGGCCTCACGACAATCTATAAAGGTTAAGGTCTTCTCTTTTTCCCGCTCGTCACCTACGACATCCAACATACCACTAGGCAATTACTCCGCTCTGACTTTTTATTTGTTAACGTCCCTATCATATAAATTCTCAAATATATGCCATACCATACCATGGGAAAAAAAAATACCCCAGATTCAAATATTTAATCACCTTAGGAACTACATCATATTATCAAATCAAACAAAAACAGATTATTTAAGTGTACCAATGCGCCAAATATGATGACAGAAATTTCCAAATAAGGTGTATGAGGATCTGCTATTTAAAGTTTATTCGGCTTTCTTCGCGAATATCAATGGCTTCCAACACAGCATCGGCCTCCTTATCATCTTCATCATACTCCGAGTCTGCAAACAAACCAACATCGTTTCCTTCAAATTCATCAAACTTCTGATTCTCATCGTACCCTTTATCCTCCCCTTCATCTTCATCTACATCCTCTCCATGCTTCCCCCGTCCTCTTCCCACACCAGCAGATCCAGAAGCCCCGCCAATAGTCGTGGCAGGACGATCAGACGAGTCAGCAGCCGCACGGGCCGGTCCAATATCAGATCGGGTAGTGAATCCGGTGGCCCCACGTCCCAAACCGGCGACATAATTCGGAGGTGGCTTGGAGTTGAGGAAATCGAGAAGGGGATTGGCAGGCGGAGGAGGAGGAGGCGCGGCGGAGTTGGTCCCAGGGACGGAGCCGCCGCCGCCGCCGAGGAGAGGAACGTGGAGGATTAATGTTGAGTACCGGGAGATGCCGAGCTGGGAGAGAAGGGTAGAATCGTCATGATTTGATGGTATTAGAAAGTTTTGTAGAGAGATCGGGATTTGGGTTTCTTGGTGTAGGGCTTGTTTGAGCGAATTGAGAGTTGTGGTTTTAGGGTTAAGATTAAGAAGATGGTTCTTGAATTGGGTGGTGATATGAACACCATCTTTACAAAATTACAGAGTGTCCTGGGGTTTCTACCCTAAACTTGATGAGCAGCGTTCTTTATAAATAATGGACTTGAAAGAGAAGATTGATGGCAGTGAAAGCGAAGGCGGTGAAGATAGTAGTGGGCCAGATTCGGGTCGGGTTATGGCTAGGATTTACCCAGTTAGTGGGCCTATTCTGTGCGTTGAAAGATTTTAGTGGGTTATGTTCTTGTCATGTTATTGCCCGAATTTACTCAATTAGTGGGCCCATTCAATGTGGACATATTTTGCATTAAGCCTAATCAACTCTTTAAATACACTAATGAGCAGATGAAGTCTCCTGTGATGACCCTTCAGAAGAAGGAAAAAGAAAAGCGACTCCTATGATGGACCGGTAATTTTGACACTTGTACATGTCTTGCATAGGGGTGTGCATCGATCGGTTCGGTCGGTTAATCCTTGATTTTTTAACCAATTCGAAATTATTTGGTTAAGTAAATATTTAACCGATTTAACCATATGATGACACATAACCATTAACCAACTTAACCATTATTTTTCGATCGGTTGTGGTTAATTTGGTCATTAATCAGTTCAGAATCTCCATAAATAACAATTCATATTAACACATTAATACAAATTTAAATTCATCAAAAAGACAATCATATATGTGTTCAATAACAGAAGACAAATTAAAATTCATCAAAAAACGGTCTACAATTACACTTAGTAGAGATATAAGGTAAAAATTTTAATTTTGTTTTAATTAAAAATATATATAAAGTCAAATTATGGTTTGTAATCGGTTAATTGGTCGGTTCGGTTATACAAATCTCATAACCTTAACCGAACCGGAAAATCGAAAAAGTTAAAAATCTTAACTGAAAAAATCGATTTAATCACAATAACCGAACCATTAAAAAAAAATTAGTCGGAACGGTTCGGATAATCGGTTAAAACCGATTAATACACACACATAGTCTTGCACTCTGTGAGTATTATGTTTAGTGCTGAATTTTTATTTTTTTTTATTTATATCCAAAATGGTAAGATAATTTTAAAGCCAATTAATATTGTTATATTTTTTAAGATGAAGACATTTTTTTTAATTACATTCGACATGAAGGTATGTTAAAATAAATTTATTTAATTATTGGTTCAAGTAAAATGTAATAAAAAGTTAAAATTAGGTCACCATTTTTTTTAAAACATCAAGGCTTTTTTCAATTCCAATGAATTAATATTACAATAATGATATGTGTATAATATTTAATATAATTTTGTGTATTTAGATACGCGTAAAATAGGATAAATTTATTTAAAAATATACATGATTATATAAAGTGTGATATAAAGTGTTGTATAAACATTATTTTTTTTATTAAAATTACAAACATTGTAATTCATATACATTGTGTTCCATCGGATGAAATTTCAAAAATTAAACTCTGAAACTCGTGCACTCTAATGGTTTGGTCTTTGATTCAACTTAGAAGCATTGTTCATACTTAAAAAATCCTCTATCTAACGAATCATTCAAAATAAGAGTTTGCTTAATCATGTTGAACTAATTGAAAGAAACACATACTTAAAGCCAATAAAAAAAAGGAATACATGAAACACAACAATCAGGTCACACAGATTGGTGTCATAGATCAATGGTCCAATCCTTGCTGAATTGTCACACCTGAAATTTAGCTCTTTTTACGATTCTAACCTTATGTGGAATTATTCAAACCTATTTTATGTAAAAACACGTCAAAGGAAGAGTTAATATATTACAATTCACCCTTAAGTATAAACAGATAAAAATATATATATATATATATATATCAAAGCAGTAAAACAATCAACACCAGGATTTTGTTGATAAAGTGAAAAACTCTTACAAAGTAAAAACTAATTCAGGTATAGGCTGCCACCTAAATCCATTATAATAGAGAAAACTTATAGTAATTGAATAAGACTTGAATCAACAACTTTACCGACTTAAATACCTTTAGACTGTAATAACTCGAAGAACTCATCTAGCCTGCACCAAACAGCCTTCTTCAGAACCTCTGAAGTCTCTAAGTGAATCAACCTTGTGAACTCGCACTGCCGAAACTCTGACTATCAATTTCTTCCTTAGAATTATGAAGGCTTAGGGTATTGGGTAAGGTTGTGTTTTGTGTTGATGGTTTATCAAAGAACAATCTCACCAAAATAGAGAAGACATGAGAATCAATAAAATCTTAAAGGTGGGTTATCAATATGGTGAAACAAATAATATGTAGGTTATGAGAAATGTGTTTCCAACAAAACAACCAACTAAAGGTAAAGTGAAGGCTCTGTTTAAATAGGTAGGGTTTTCCTAGTCCCGAAAAGCTTTGAAAACACGTCCAAAATAACCAAATCCTACAGCCTCGTTCAAACACCCAATGCACACATGCCGAACGCGAAATGTTCCGCAAATTTATTCGAATGGCCTAACGAACCCGCAATAAACTTGAGCTCTCTAAAAGATTTCGTTCGCAAAGAATAAAGAACATACCATGCACGAGAAGCCTCTTCCCAATTTCATTCGAACGTGACACTAACAAACCTCGTTCGAACGTAAGAATGAGCGCAACATGAACGAGCTTCTGATATCTTCATGCAAAGTCTTCTATTACTTCAAGATTTTCGAGACTTATTACAACTCAATTAAATTTATTTTGTTATGAAAGTTGCCAACACACATATACCTATGGGTGGGCAAAAAAATCGACCGAACCGAACCAAACCGCAAACCGAACCAAACCGGACCGAATTTATGGTTTTTTCTAACGATTCGGTTTGCGGTTCGGATTGGTCCACCTCAAACGGTTTACGGTTCGGTTCAGGGGCTAATCCGAACCGCACCTGTTAAACCGAACCGAACCGTTATAATTAAAAAAATTATATATTTTTATAAAAAAATTTGTATTTGTATTTTAATTTTATTCTATGTTTTCTTTTTATTAGTATGTTAATAATTTTATTCTTAAATTTTTTGTTTTATGGTAGCATCATTATTCTTGAAAGTAAGATGTCGGATTTGTCTCTTAATTAGAATGATGGTAGCATCATTATTCAAGACAATTTTTAAAAAATACAAGAATTAATTGTGCCTCATTTTTCAATCCTTAATGGATTGCATGTGTTCCTTGGAGTCACAACTTACACCATAGCACTTCATACTATTTGTTGGATAGACTAGTTTTTTTTTCTTTTTTTGTCTTCACTTAAGTGGATGAAAATTTATTTTAAATATAATAATCCGTAAACCGAACCGAACCAATCCGTAAACCGCTGGTTTAAAATTTTTTCAATCCGAACTAAACCGTTATTTAATGGTTTGGTTTGAGAAGTAAAAAATCTGAATCGTAAAATATGATTTGGTTCGATTTTTAGCAAAAACCGAACCAAACCGAACCGCGCCCACCCCTAAATATACCTAACAACACCAATTATCATCCCTGTTAAAAGTTTGTTAAGTACTCACGTGACTAGCACGTTCTTGTAAGTGAATTAATTGGTTGTTAATTGTATCTTTAGTATAAGTAGCTTAGTCTTTGTTTTGTATCTTTAAACTTTTGATTAATAAGATTCAACATCATTTCCATAAACAAAGTCATTTTTATCAATCTTAAAATTCTAACTTAATATCAGAGCTGGTATGACTTCTTCAAATTCTAATCAGATCAAATCATAATAAATCAATCATATATTTTCTCTAATAGATAAAATTAGACGAATCCAATTATCTCATTTGGAAATCTCATTTTCTAGCATCAATTAGAGGCAACAAATTAAAAAGTTCCATTGCTGGAAGCCAACAAGCTCTAAATCAAACTCTAGAATAAGGTATAGTGAATCCTGGGTATGAGACTGATAAGTTATTACTCAGCTAGCTACTTTCTTCCATGAGTGAGGTAATATTGAGCATGGTGATGGTAATTGAAACCTCTTAGGAGGTGTAGCAAGCTCTTGAGAAATGATCAGCTTCAGATTCTATAATTAAGGTGCTTTAATTGAGGAGTCAATTAGTACTTACAAGGAAAGAAGATCATTCAATTTCATAATACATGTAAAGATGAAGAACATTGTTGATAGTTTGGCAGCAGTAGGCAAGCCTTTATTTAACAAAGTCTTGGTGATGTATTTATTTTGGGAATTGGAAAAAAATACAATCAAATGTCTATTTTAATCACTAGTAAATGAGGTGATCTTGCACATATCATATCTTATAAGAGTAGATTAGAACAGCAAGTTTGAGAGTAGATTAGAACAACAAGGTGGAGATGAGATTACTAATGTTCAGAATCAGTTCTCAATAAACTTTGCCAAGTTTGCCATACTCTTAGGCATAGTATTGATGTTTGTAGTAATAAATTTAACAAAGATTTAATTCCATTCATGAGATTTCCACACAACTCAGGGCAACTTTGTCAGTCACACAACACTTTTTATGGTGGTCAAAGTTTCTATCCAAGAAATGCTCCAGTTGCTGCTGACTTGGCAACATCAGAAGAAGTAGCAGATGATGGTTGGTACATGGACATGGAGCCATTCATCATTTGACAAATGACATCAACAATCTACCGTCTTATTATTGAAGCTCATCTATCTATGTCATCTGATATAGACCACACTCAACCTATTTCTATCTTGTCTCATTTCAATTCTAGTAATTCTTTTCCAGCTTTTAATAAGAGTTCATGAGTAACCCACAACTCATTTGATGTTCTTTATGCTTTATAGTCAAATGTTTCATCTAAATATGTTACTGCTGAATACTTACATAGACTTCTTGGCTAGGTTGCATGGAAACGAAAACGGGAAACGCGACACGACACGAAACGAAAACGGGAAACGTCTTTTTTTAAAATATTAGGACACGAAACGTTGGGGGAAACGTTAAATGAAAAAAAATTATATATATGAATAATGTAGTAATTTAAAATTTAGAATAAAAATATGTATGTGAACATGAGAACAACTGAAAAATTAACGAAAATGAAAGAAAAAATTAAGTTTGAATTTAAATAATGTAATTATTTAATATTTAATCACTAATGTAATAATATTGTCTCTAAATAAAAGTTCTTTGCAGCTACATCATAAATTTGAGAAAATAAGTAATAAAATAATTTAAACTAAATACTAATCAACATATTATAATTAATTGGATCCAATTACTTGCAACTCATCATCTTCTTCTTTATCACCATCCACATCATTCATGAAATACATGGCCTCCATCTCAGGTTCATCAAGTGAAAGGTTGGCAATTTCAAGTATTCCAACATCTTCAAAAGAGCCAAATTCATCTCCACCTAAATCCCACATCTTAGTTTGTTCAACATAATATTGTAGGTTTTTTCGTGATAAAAGTCGAAGATTATTATGAACAAAAACCAAATCTTCTGCACGTTTTGGAGTTAATTTACTCCTTCTCATCGAGTTGACAAATGAATATGTACTCCAATTTCTTTCACAACAAGATGAAGAAGATGGCTGTCCAAGTAATTTGAAAGCGATTTTTTGAAGCAAAGGAGCACTTGCACCATGAATAGCCCACCAACACTTAGCTTCCATATTATACCTATTTACACAATACTTGGTAAAATATTCATATATATATAAATATGTTTATTAATTTCCAAACATAATTCAAATAATTGAAATTCTACCTATTATGAAGAGAATCTGAATCTGCAAAGTCTCCCATTTTAAGTGAGAAATTAGCAAATTCAGTATTGACTTTTGTGCGATCTTCTAAGTCTGGAAAAAATCTTTTGAAGCATTTAGTCATCTCTCTAGAGATCTCTGCATCTTTATGTGGAGGAACCCTAGATGAATCTTCACTCGACCATCTGTCACTATAATACCTTCAATTTATAAAAATATAATTATTATGTTAGATTTTTTCATTCGTAAAAAATAATTGAACGTAAATAATAGAAATAAATATTACCTTGGATTTAATTAATGAGCCAAACAATGAAGATGTGTATTATTCTTTGTCCAGCGATCAATTAGAATTATGTAAACCACGTCCCAAAAAGAAGATGGCTCATTTAATCTTTTGCCTTCTTGCTTATATATAAAATTTGTCACCTTTTCAATCATAGAATCCTACATCTCATATACCAAATGGAGACACGGTTTATCTGTGTCACAAACTCTAATCATGTCATATATTGGTTCGGTAAAAGAGAGAATATAATCAATCTGACCCCACCAAAAGTCATCAAGAATCTTATCTTTTACAAACTTGGCTTTGTTTAGATCATCCTCACGGTAAGAAGACCATGCTTCACTAATCACCATCGATTGGAGACCACGCTTAATATGCTTGAACCTCTTAAGCATCACAATCATCGATGCAAATCTTGTTTCTGCAACTGAAAGTAATTTCAAATGAACAAATCTATTGAAAATTGTCAATCTCATAGAATGGTTCATAATGAAATTCTTGATTTGCATGGCATCTCCATGAATATCAGTGATCCAACTACATTCTTCATAGGTGTCCCAATTACTTTGGATATTTTTTGTTGCACAAATATTTTTCAGTGCAAGATTGAGAGTATGAACAACACATGGTGTCCAATATATGTGTGGAAACAACCCTTCAATAATTTCTCCTGCACCTTTACAATTTCTAGCATTATCAGTGATCACTTGGACAACATTCTCATGTCCAACTTCATTTATAACTTCTTTCATCAACTCAGCAATGAAATACTTGTCCTTTACATTATCCGAGCAATCAACAGCCTTAAGAAACATTGGACCACTATCACTAATAGCAATAAAATTAATCAGTGGCCTCCTTTGTGAATCACTCCATCCATCACTTACGATGCTTACACCCTTTTCCCTCCAACTGAATTTAATTGGTTCTAACAATCTTTCCACATTTGATTTCTCTTGTGTAAGTAAAGTACTTCTTAAAGCATTATAACTTGGAGGTACATAACCTGATATCATGTGGTTCGCTGCAAATTTGAATGAACTGACAAAATAAGGGTTCCGAGCAATATTAAAAGGCATACATGCCGTATAGAACATTCTTGCTATCTCTGCATGTAGTTGATCACGATCTTCTATCTTAAAAGCCTTGTCTATAGTATATGATGAACTTTCAGCTCCGTATGTCTTTCTTTTCTTAAAATCAAACTCAGTAGCACTAGAAGAATGAGGTAAAGGTACTTTTCTTGGTGCCAAATTTTCTAATTTTTTTTAGCTTTTTCCTCCAAACTTCTCATCTCTTCCACATCACTAGATTTTACCTTTTTACAAGATGCAATTCCTTTTTGAGGAATTTTCAACAAGTGAGCTCTTACTCTTGTGTAAGTACCTTGTTTCTTTTCATGACAAAAATTACATTCCCAACTTACATTTCCTCCACCATCACCTTTTTTCTCTACTCGTTTGACATACCTCCAAAGAGGATTATTCCAATCATCATCATTTGACAAAGGTACGGTATCACTATCATTAACATTAGCAGCTGAAGAATTAAAAGCCAACAATTAAATTATCCACCTGTTAAATTCACAAACAATAAATATAAAATGATATTAAGTCGTAAATATCAATGAAAAAAATAATATATAAAGTAATTAAAAAATAGTAACACAACATCAATTATATACTTTATCATTATATTATTAAAACATAGTAATGCAACAGTAAAAATAATATGTTGAAGTATGATCTTACTGTAAATAAATTGTGAATAGAAATTTTGTATATTATAATAAATAATTTAAAATTGGAAAATAAACTCAATTAAAAAAAAACACACAAGTAATTTAATCATTTGATAAAAACAGTAAGCTCAAATTGTATACTACTCCACGTGGTACAAACTACAAAGTCAAAATTGATGGAAAAAATAAAAAAGCAATGGGTGAAAATGGTCATCAAACCTCATTTGTTTATTCCCAAAGTAAATTGATGTGGCTGGAAAAGTAAAAAAAAAAAAAAAAACATGGGCGAAGAGAAGCTGTTTTCACTTTTCAATTAGCTGTTTTCACTTTTCAACCTTACCGTTTACAAAAAAAAAAAAATCAAACAAAACAATGGGTATAGCCTATAAGCTGTTTGCCTGTTTTCAATTAAAATATTCTATTCTACCTATTATTTGGCTTTTTTTTTTTTTGCTTTCTTCCTTTACAGTTCAGTTAATCCTTTACATGTTTTTTATTTCTTCCTTTACAGCAACCGACCCATGTTCAACTTCAAAACACACTTATTTAGCAGAAGATTATCTCAAGAAACAAACGGAAAATAATGGGAGTCTTGAGGAGACAATCATGGAAGCTGATAATGAAAGGGCAAGTGTGGGAACACAAACTGGGCGACGCATGCTGTTCCGGGCTCGCGGCCCGGTTGGGAGTACGGAGTAGCCCACGGGGACTAAACCGGAGAATAATGGAGTCGCCACCCGGTGTGAACCGGGACAAAGATTTAAGGCCGCACTCATCCCTCGCAAGGGAAGACCTCAAACCTTTGGGTTCAGAATGGTCCCTTACTTATGCCACTTGTAATAAAATGATTTGTGCAATAATCTTACCAAGCCTAAGCAACATATTTTCAAGGATAATTAACTCATAAGTTTGCATACATAGGTACAAAGCTCATATCTAAGTTTACATATAACACATTTTTCATGTTTGCATACAACATATTTGTATATAATCTATGTCCGAATTCATGCATAAAGATATATTGACATACGGAAGACATACAATCTCACATTGGTAGGCACAGAAGCGCAAACACATAGCATTCATACAAGCATGCATATTAGGGAAAGACACTTAAGCGCATAATAGAAATAGATAACTAAAGAGGTAATTCAAATGCATAAGGTAAAAAGAGATAACTGTATGCTAAGATAGACATGTCGTGATGTAATGCAGGAGGACCTGTTTACCATGGGCGTTCGTGCGGCGTTCGTATACGCGTTCGAACGGTGAAAAGAAGGTTCGCGTTCGTATAGCGTTTGATAACGTGTTTGAACGGGACCAGACAGAAAACATGCGTTCGTGTGGAGTTCTGAAACGCGTTCGAACGGGGTTACAACAACGACCTCTAAAATGCAGTAAACAATAGACACATACATGAACAGATGAATAGATGACATCTAATAAATAATAACGGGCTAAAAGCGCGGTAAAGCATCGTGGTAAAGGATTTTAACCTCTCAAAATAGAGGACCTTTAATCGCACTTACTAAGCCTACGCACAATCAACACAATACATATATAAAAAGTAAAGACAATGATATCGGACTTCGTATACCCGATTGAACACATCTTACATTCAACCGAATATACATCAATCGGCGCGGCGAAGCATCGTGGTAAAGGGTTTTAACCCCTCAAAATAGGGGACCTTTAATCCAACTTACTAAGCCCATGCACTCGATCACATCATGCATATAAAAAATAACATAAATAATATCGGACTTCGTATACCCGATTGAACACATCTTACACTCAACCGAATATACGTCAACCGGCGCGGCAAAGCATCGTGGTAAAGGATTTTAACCCCTCAAAATAGGGGACCTTTAATCCAACTTACTAAGCCCATGTGCTCGATCACATCATGCATATAAAAAATAACATAAATAATATCGGACTTCGTATACCCGATTGAACACATCTTACATTCAACCGAATATACATCAACCGGAGCGGCAAAGCATTGTGGTAAAGGATTTTAACCCCTCAGAATAGGGGACCTTTAATCCAACTTACTAAGCCCATGCGCTCGATCACATCATACATATAAAAATAAAGACAAAATAACGGACTTCGTATACCCGATTGAACACATCTTACATTCAACCGAATATACATCAATCGGCGCGGCAAAGCATCGTGGTAAATGATTTTAACCCCTCAGAATAGGGGACCTTTAATCCAACTTACTAAGCCCATGCGCTCGATCACATCATTACATAAACAAATAACATGCGGAAGTCAAGTAACAAATGACAAACAAATCAAAACAACATAAAACAAAATATGCGCCGTTTACTCAAGTGGTACGTGGCATTGTATCCCGAGTACAGATCATACTACCGTCCATTCGGAATCGGCTATGAAATTTATGTTCGGGTTTCCATCCTATATACCACGAGAGCCGACACATTTTTCATTTTATTCAAGGGCCACAACATACATCATTTTACAATATATGCATATTTATCTACTCAAGGGCCACAACATGCATTTTAATATAGTAATCATGCGAAATAAACTTAATAAATAATAAAGATAAAATTGAAAACAAGTGTGAAAAATACCCTAAGGTCTAACCTTTTTTGCAGACTTTCAGACTTACGTTTCACGGAGATCGGAAGGGTTAAAGCTCCTCAACTTCTCTGGTTCACTGGTTTAGCGTCTTAGCTCACTGTTTTACTGTTTTGCTTGCTGTTTGACCTCCGTTTTTTTGTTGTTTTCTCTGTATTTTCTGCTTACTGTTTCAGGTCTTTAAAGCTACTATTTTTGCGTTTTTCAGGCGTCTAAGGGCTGTATTTTTCGATTGTTTAAGGAGGCTTAGGGTGCAGTTTTTAGGTGCAGTTTTGGGCGGTTTCGGGGACTGTTTTAAGGTGTTTTTCGGTGATATGGCTGCAGTTTTTTGGGGCTGCTGTATGCGTGGATGGGGCTGCAGTGTGTTATAGAATTAAGGCAGCGAGTGGAGTGATGGCTTGGTACGTAGCTTGGACTGTTGTTGAGAGGCAGGGGACATGATAGTGAGGTTGAGACAATAAGGATGCAAGTGTGGCGAGAAGACTGTGTGGCTAGATGAAGGTGTGTTTGTTAGTTGTCTGTAGGGCTGGCTGAGTGGCGTTTAAGGGCTGGCAGTGTTGAAGGCTAACGTGTTGAAGGCTGATGAACGTGTTGATGTGAGTGTGGCGAGAGTGCTTGCGTTGAGGGTTAGAGGGGCTGGTTTGTTGTCGGTAATGTGTGCCATGGTTTTTTGTGAGGGCAGTTTCGTTTTTAAGCAGTGGACGTAAATTGTGAGAGATTGCAGAGGAGGTTGGCTTTGGTTTTGGGTTTTTTATATAGACAAGGGCTAGGGCATCCCCTTGTCTCACATGGAATAGATTAGATTCGGTGTCAAACAAGGAAAGGATTTGATTGATTGGAGGGGACAAATTTTGGTGAATTAGGAAGGTTGAATATTTGACTTATCTTGTTTAGGCATGATATTGGTTAAGTAAGGTATATAATATTTGTGATTTATCTTAATTAGGTATGATTTAATTTAATGTTTTCTTTAATTTAGTATATAATATTTTAGATTAGGAAGTTACAATATGTTAATTTGGTATAATTATATTTTATGTCTTATTTAATTTGGTAAATGACTTAATTAATATTTAATTTAGTTAATATTTAATTTAATTTGGGTGTATTTTAGAGGCCATGGGCGTGTGGGCCTAGGTGGGTGATGAGCGGAAAATATATCAATATTTACCGCCCCTTTAACTTAATATTTTGTTTAGTTTCTCGGGTTTGATGAACGTTTTGATGTGTTTTAGTTTATTTTGCAGATAAAATAATATCGGATCTCAATGAAATCATTTAGGACGAAATATGGGTCAAATAAGGGCAATTATTGGACTTGATATTTTAATTTTGGAGAATGGAAACTTGAAAGGGCGTTTTTGACGAAGTGCAGTTTTGGAAATTCCAGTTTTGCGCATCTGTCGTATTTTGGGCATAACTTTTACTCCGATATCGGATTGAGCTGATTCAAGTTCCAGATTAAAGAAGACTCAAAGATCTACAGCTTTGAAAGACAGAATAATTTCGAATTCTGACGATTTCGTGCCCGAAATTGATGAACCATCCAGAAGTGTGTTGTGTGTAATTATTAAAGTCACTTTCAATCATTTTCAAAGCAAAAAAAATAAATTAATAAATAAATAATAAAAATTATCAAATCATCACCAAACATGATAAGAGATTATTGGAGCAATTAATAATGGATTTGGTGGAGCAATTAGTGGAGCAATTAATAATTGATTTGGTGAATGATTTGATGGAGGCAAAATTTTGCCTATAAATACAAAGTCATTTCATTTGTAAAATTCATACTTTCTTCTAAGGAATTCCTTAAGAATACTAAGAAGATTGTATCTTGTTTGTTTATTTATAGCTTTTAGTAATTAATTTCCGCTTTCACACTTTCTTTTCTTTACTTTTCAGTTTTTACTTTCCGCAATTTACTTTTACGCACAGTACTTTTCTTTCTTTAATTTTCAGTTTTTACTTTTCAGTAATTTACTTTGAGCAATTTACTTTTTAGCAATTTACTTTTCAGCAATTTACTTTCAGCAATTTACTTTCAGTAATTTACTTTCAGCATTTAATTTTCAGTATTTAATTTCAGCATTTACTTTCAGCATTTACTTTTCAGTATTTAATTTTCAGTATTTAATTTCCAGTATTTTACTTTATGTCTTTTATTTTATTTAAGTTTTTTTTACTACCCGTAAATATGTGTCGTAACTAAGCCAGTTATTTGGGGTTGTGATGAAATCCAATATCACCGGTTTATAAGGGGTTAGATTATAGCTTGGGTAATATAAAGATTTATTTATTGAGTCTTAATCTTACTGCATTTTCATTAACTGGCCATTAATAAAATTGAACTGGGAAACTTAAAATGAACTAGACATATGAATTTTAAGTTTAAGACCTTAGACTCAATAGTCCACGATCTTTCTTGAGGATAGATAACCCTTTAATAGATTTCCTTACATGATAGACATATACCTGTCAGGCGGGGGTAGCCATAATTGGAACTTAAACTTAATGAATCCAGATAATTTGGTTGACATAGACATATGGTTCAATTGGGTTAAATTGGGTATTTGTGTCTGACCATCGACAGAGGCTTACACATAATTTAGTGTTCCAGGTTAATAAATCAATATATTACCCAACTTTAAGATAACCACTTCATCTTTAAAATGATATTGGAAGAAATCACAACCCTAGATAGTTTTTAATATTGAATTTTCTTAAAACCTACTTTCGAACAATTTTATTTACTTGTTTTTAAATTTAGAATCATCACCATTTCAAATCAATCAAACAACCTGTTAGATACTAGTAATCATTTGACCTCATAAAATTAATATATTAGCTATTAAGTCCTCGTGGGATCAATATTTTTATACTACTTGAACGATACGTGCGCTTGCGTTATACGTGTGTGTTTACGCCGGTCAAGTTTTTGACGCCGTTGCCGAGGACTTATTTATCTTTCACTATTAGTTGTGGGGTTAGATACGTTACTTGTATCTAATTTCTTTTTACTTATTATTATTATTTTCTTGTGTTTCAGGTTCTCAGAAACTACATGAGACGAACCAGAAGCTTTGAACTCCGACCGCTTGACCCAGAAATTGAAAGAACCATCAGACAGTTGAGAAGGGAAAGACGAGAAGGCCAAGAAGCTTTAGTCAACATGGAACCTGAACCTTTGGAGGTTGCACCACCAATTCCCATTCGAGACAGAACCATTCCGGTGGTTGACAGACTCATTTCCTGTATTGTACTTCCTCTCTTACCAGCAAATGCGTGTGACATCAAAACATGCATTCAGATGATTCAGCAGTCAGTTCAGTTCGGGGGGATGCAACTGAAGATCCTAATGCCCACATCAGTAACTTCCTGGAAGTTTGCGGTACTTTCAACTACATCAGAGCATCAGAAGAAGCAATGAGACTGCGAGTTTTTCCATATTCCCTGAAAGACAGAGCTAAAGCTTGGCTACATTCACTACCAGCAGGTTCTATCAACACTTGGAACACTTTAGCCACCAAATTTCTTGCAAAGTACTTTCCACCAGCCAGAATCGGAAAGCTGAGGAATGACATCACATCCTTTGTACAACAAGATTCAGAATCTCTCTGCGAATCTTGGGAAAGGTACAAAGATTTGCTCCGGAAATGTCCTCACCATGAGATTCCAAAATGGCTTCAAGTCCAAACATTCTATAATGTGCTTTCTGTAATAATGAGAACCACAATTGATGTTGCTGCTGGAGGAGCCTTGATGGCAAAAGGAGAAGATCAAGCCTGTGACCTAATCGAAGAAATTGCCAACAACAATTCCTTTTGTTGGCCAACAGAAAGGAGCATGATCCAAAGAATTGCAAGAATTTATGAAAGTGGAGCCAATACAGCAGTCAACGCCAAGCTTGATCAGATATGCAAATTCATGGAGACTCTTACCACTGGATCCACAAGTTCACCATTTGGAGGAGCACCAGAGTCGAACCAACTTGAAGAGACGGTGAATTATGTCAACAATTTCAACAGACAAGGGAACAATCCATATTCCAACACCTACAACCCAGGTTGGAGGAATCATCTCAATTTTTCATGGAGCAACAATTCAGGCCAACAGCAGAACTATCCACCACCTGAATTCCAGCAACAGAACAAAAGCCAGGAGCAGGAAAATGAACCAGGAATAACAAAAGTGTTGATCCACTTGAAAAGGATAGAAGAAAAACACGGCTCTCAAGCAGCAAGATATGATACTATGTTTCAATCTCAAGCAGCAAGATATGATGCTATGTTTCAATCCCAAGCAGCATTAATTCAAAGTCAATCAGCTTCTATTAAAGCACTGGAGAATCAAATTGGACAACTGGCCAATGCTCAGAGTTACAGACCGCCAGGTACTCTTCCTAGCAACACAGAGCCAAATCCAAGGAACATGGGGAAGGAGCAATGTCATGCCATCATGTTAAAAAGCGGTACTGAAATCAACAAAGATGTTGGAATCAAGGCAACAACAATTGAAGATTTTCCAAAAGAAACAAAGCAACAGATGGAGGAAAAAGAAGCAAAGGAAAAAGAACAGATCACTCCACCTCCACATTTTCCTCCGCGTCTTCAGAAGAATAAACTGGACAAGCAGTTTGCTCGATTCTTGGAGGTGTTCAAAAAGCTGCATATCAACATTCCATTAGCAGAAGAATGCAGCGCCATCATTCAAAGAAAACTTCCTCCAAAGTTGAAAGATCCTGGCAGTTTCACTGTTCCTTGCATCATAGGAGAACATAACTTTGGTAAGGCTCTGTGTGATTTAGGTGCGAATGTTAACTTGATGTCTTTTTCTATTTTCAGGAAATTACAGATTGGAGAAACAATGCCCAACTCAGTCTCTCTACAACTTGCTGATAGAACACTCGTATTTCCAAGAGGCGTAGTTGAGGATGTGCTGGTCAAGGTTGACAAATTCATTTTCCCAGCAGATTTTATTGTCCTTGATATGGAGGAAGACGAAGACGTGCCGATCATTCTCGGGAGACCATTCTTGGCTACAAGTCGAACCATTATTGATGTACAAAAAGGAGAACTAACCATGAGGGTACAAGACCAAGAAGTAACATTCAATGTTTTCAAAGCCATGAATTTCCCAGATGATGAAAAGGAGGAATGTTTCAAACTTGATGTGATACACAGTACCATTCAAAACTCTGATGAAAGAAAAAGTTCTACTGACAAACTTAAAACATGTCAATTGCCTGTGGAGCCTAAAGATAAAGCATTTTTTGCACTGAAAGAGCCAATTCTTGCTCTACAAGCAACAGAAGAGAAAAAGTTCCACCAGCTCAACGAATTGGAGGAATTTCACAATCAGCATTTTGAGGATGCCAAATTGTACAAAGAAAAGGGCAAGAAAAGACATGATGAGAAGTTAGTGCGCATACAACTAGAACCAGGGCAGAAGGTACTGTTAAACAAATCAAGGGTGAAATTCTTCCCATGGAAGCCAAAATCACAGTGGTCAGGTCCATTTGTGATCACCAACGTTTTACCAAATATAGCCGTTGAGATACATGATCCTGACTCCAACAAAACTTTCAAGGTTAAAAACAAGCGTGTTAAGCACTACTGGGGAGAATCATTTGAGCGACAAAAAGAAAGTGTCACGCTTTCAGATCTAGCCTAACGTTCGAGAAGTCATGTCTAGCTGACGACTTTAAACTTAGCGCTCGCAGGGAGGCAACCCATGCAATTTTTGTATATATTGTGGTCTGGTGTGTTTTATTTTTGTGTGTTTAATTTTTGCAGGTTTAGTCATTCCACGATGGAAGAAGCTCTCGCAAATCTTCACAAGCAATTTCCTTCTCTCCCTAAAAAATCTTTGATGAAAGTCTACAAAGCTCGCTTGGAACGGATGAGACTACCGATGATCAAAGGTATTCCTAATGACATTCGTTGGGTAATTGAAGCACGAGTCCGATTGGCAGGTGAGTCTTCTGACTCTTTTATTTCACATCTGTCTGGTTTTGGAAGAAGCACCTATGCAAAGAAACGTAGAGCTAAACAAATGGTGTTTGTTACAAATGTGCACGCTGGAATTGCAATACTCGTTGTCGTTCTTTAGGAATGGTGTCTGATAATCGCGAAGACAAAATTAAATTCATTAGGGATGGCTTGAGTAAGGAGTCTTTAGATGATATATCTTTAACTCTTGAGACGCATCCCAGTAGATATGTTCACATAGCCATTCGCAAATTACATACACAATTCCAAAAAGAAAGACAACAATTAAGTCTTGGGAATCTGACTCAAAAAGACCCTGTTTGCCAGTTTATAAGAAAATTGGATGGGAAGCTTGTCCCTGACGCATAGACGTCAATCAAGCCGTTACTTTTCTTGTAAATATTATATCTCTTTGTCTTTTCTTAATAATTGTGATTTGTTTTGTTGTTTTCTTTTATTTTCTCCGACAGGATCCAGACCTTTTTGACTATCACGATATTATTTCGCTACTAATCGTCCTCTAGAAGATACTTGTGTTATTTTTACTCACCCTTTTCAGGTACTATAAATTCAGCCCGTCATTGCACTTTTGAAGGCATCCAGAGTTGAGAAAGAAATACATTTAAAAAATGGAAGCCACTTCAAGAAGACGAGTTGAAAACATCTGTGTGTTTTGCGGTAGTAGTGTTGGTTTTAAGCCACAATACGTAGAAGCAGCACAAGAATTGGGTCGAGTCTCAGCTGTAAGAAATATGCACTTAATATATGGCGGATGCAATCTTGGACTTATGGGGATCGTTTCAAAAGCTGTACAGGAAGGAGGCAGTCACGTTTTGGGAATCATCCCAAAACCCTTGGTAGAAGCAAATCTTATTGAACCATCAAACGGAGAGGAACTGATTATGCCAGGTATGTCTGAACGACTGGTAGAAATGATTAACCGTGCTGATGCTTTTATTGCTTTGCCAGGTGGCTTGGGTACATTGGAGGAAATTTTTATTGTGCTATCTTGGGCGAACCTGAACATACACCAGAAACCAATTGGGCTGTACAACGTTGATGAATTTTATGATTTTCTTTGTGTGTTTCTTGATGATGCCCGGAGAAATGGGTTCGTGTCAAAACCTTTGAAAGAACTCCTCTTTACTGCCAGAACTGCTCCGGATCTAATAGACCAACTCATAGCCTATGAACCACGAGTTGACCCTATCCTTTCAAAGATAAATTGGTCTGAGGACGATCGTGGTAAGAGGCGTAGGATTAATCTGGATCTTAACCTTTAATTTCCTATAGAATTTCAGCTAACCATGTATTATTTTCTAAACTCTTCTTCTACTTTTTAAGACATTGGGGACAATGTCTCATTTAGGTTTGGGGGAGGGAATTAGTTGATCAGTACCTTATTTTTAGTTTGTGTGTTCTTTTTATTTTTAGTTCAAAATTTTTCGAAAAATACAAAAAAATTGAAAATTTTTCAAAAATTACAAAAAAAAATTGTGTTTTTGTGTTTTTATTTTGACTAAAATGGAGAAATTGGTAAGAGATAGCTGAGTAAGGAGTTTCCACTCCTGAAATGTATCTCAAGCCTATTTTCGAAATAAGTTAATTTTTGTTTATTTCTTTTTGAATTATTTAATTTGTGAATTCTCCATAAAACAGACTAAAATGGATCTTCATATGCTCAGTTGGCAGGTATTATCAACATATATAATAACATACAGACATGAGCTAAAATTGAAAAGTTTGTAATATTCAGTGCTCTAGTTTAATTAGAGGAAGCATCTCAAAAAGCAATGGAGTAAAAAAAAAAAAACGTCTGAGATCCGAGTTATTAAGTCTGTAAGGGTGTTTTAACACCTAGTGCCCTAAAACCAACTGGTTTGGAAGTCACTGGCCCAAAACTCGTTACATGGATCAAAGATGCTGCAAAAATATATATATCTAAAGTCTGAGTAATTAAGTTCGTAGGGGTGTCTTAACACCTGGTGCCCTAAAGCCAACTGGTTTAAGAGCCACCGACCCAACACTCGCTACATAGATGGAAGATATTGTATATAAATAAAAAATAGAGAAAAATCAAAGAAAAAATCTGAAAATTCAGAAAAATTATTCCATTGCTACAAAAAGGTGTGAAATCTGATAGAACTTTAGGACAAAAATATTACTCTCTTATCAACTGCACTTATTACTGTTGTGGGCAAAAATGAGTTGATTAATATTTTGTCGACTGTGTATATGGAGAATGGTAAAAATAATCGGAGAATTAACTTATTCGGTAATTTAGAATGAAACAAAACAACTATTGATTTTGAGTAGAACTTTCACCTGATTAGTCACTAACTTCTTTATTCTCTTTTCTCTTGTCTTTTTGCTTTTGTGTGCATTAGTTTCACTACCTTTTTACTTTTGTAAAACGTTTGTGGGTATCGTTGTTGTAAGCCCTCACGAGACTATAACTCGTCCACTAGGGACACCTAGGGGTTTAAAGGCTTGTTGCATATGCTAAATGCAACTGTGATCCCTACGAAAGTGGCTTAGTTTAATTTTAATTATTTCTTGTATTTTATTTTATTGTTTTGCTTGAGGACTAGCAAAATGTTAGGTTTGGGGGTGTGATGAGCGGAAAATATATCAATATTTACCGCCCCTTTAACTTAATATTTTGTTTAGTTTCTCGGGTTTGATGAACGTTTTGATGTGTTTTAGTTTATTTTGCAGATAAATATTAAGTCCTCGTGGGATCGATATTTTTATACTACTTGAACGATATGTGCGCTTGCATTATACGTGTGTGTTTACGCCGGTCAATGGGTGTGGGCGTGGGCTTTGTCTTGGTAAGCTAGGTGTTGTGTTGGTTTGGTGAGTGGGTTTGGGCCAAGTGTGCTTTAAACGGAGGTCCAACAAGTGAGCCTGACGCTAAACAAATGAATAAAAATCTAATGAAACACCGATTCCCTTCCGACGATCGTTTCCCGCAATATCCTTAACTAAAAAGGTAGTGCCTCCAACTGAGACTCATCATCGGGTTTCACATGAAAAATGCAATGCTTACAGTCGCCCCCACTTTGATGGGACTTGTGCAGTGTGTGACTTTGAACAATCATATCAAAGTTATGCAATGCATTTTCACTTACCTGGCTCGTCTGCTGCCTCGAGCTGAGTTGGTGCTGCAGTGGACCTCGATCCTGGGACGCATCCCAATAACTGCAACCGACAACGGGGGCACCTCGACCCTGGGACGTATCCCGATACCGCTGGAAATGAGGGCCTCGCCCTCGAACAAATGATGCAGTGGGCCCTCGACCCTGAGATGCATCCCGGAACTACAACTGATGATGCAGTGGGCCCTCGACCCTGGGACGCATCCCGGAACTGGAACTGACAACATGGGCACCCCGACCCTGGGATGCATCCCAAAACTGTTGACGATGTGGGCCTCGTCCTCAAGCTAATATGGGCCTCGCCCCCAAGCTGACATGATGTGGGGCCTCGCCCCCGAGCTGACATGGTGTGGGGCCTCGCCCCCGAGTCGATATGGGCCTTGCCCCCTGGGACTTATCCCTGAAACTGAAGCTGCGCTGACGCTGCTTGGCTCATTTCTGCCGCTTTCTCCTTTCTTCGAACCTGGGAACACAAAACAAAAACAAACACGAAGAGAATGCAATGTTACGTGTATGCATGAATGATTTTCTTATTCAGTTGGGTTAGGTCTTCTGCCAATTTCCTTGGTGACTGCTCGGTCTTCTCCCCCTCAGGCAAAGTACTGCTTCAATCTGTCTACGTTGATCGGCTCGGTGAACTCGTTCTCTTCAAAGTCTGATAGCCTCACTGCTTCATTTCCCATTACTTTCTGCACTATGTAAGGCCCTTCCCAGTTAGGTCTGAACTTTCCTCTTGGATCTGTCGTCGACGACTTTGATTGCTTAAGTACCAAATCACCCTTTCTGATCTTGGTGGGGAGTACTTTCTTGTTGAATGCTCGGGCTAGTCTCTTCTGATACAACTGCATGTGATACAAAGACTTCGTTCTCTTCTCATCCAGCAGTACTAACTGATCAAACCTCTGTGCGGCCCACTCTTGTTATGGTAATTCTGCCTCTGCTAATACCCTTATAGACTGTATTTCCACTTCTACTGGCAATACTGCTTCCATTCCATAGACCAAAGAGTAAGGTGTAGCCCTTGTTGCTGTTCTTACTGATGTTCTATACCCCCACAAAGCATATGGTAGTTTCTCGGCCCAATCTCTGTAGTTCTCTGTCATCTTGGCTAAAATCATCTTTATAGTCTTGTTGGCTGCCTCAACTGCCCCATTTTCCTGCGGTCTGTACGGTGATGACTTGTGGTGGCCTATCCTGTATTTCTATAACATTGCCTTTGTCTCTCCTTGAAACTGAACTCCGTTGTCTGTCACTACATGATGCGGCATACCATACCAACAAATGAGGTTCCGAGCTATAAACTTTGCCATATGTTTTGCTGTAACATTGAGGAATGATTCGGCTTCCACCCACTTTGAGAAGTAATCTACTGCCACTACTATGAAGCGATGCCCATTCGATGCATTCGATCGAATTTCTCCAATCATATCAATTCCCCATGCTGAGAAAGGCCACGGCTCTGACAACCCGTGCAACTCTGTGTGCGGCAAGTGATTCAAATTACTGTGTGCTTGACAATCATGACAGTGTTTTACCATCTTCGGCAGTCTGTTTCCATGGTTGACCAATAAAAACCTTGTCTCACTATCTTGCGAGACAGATTCAACCCGTTCATGTGCGGACCACATACCCCCGCGTGTACTTCTCCCATTACATGCTGAGCTTCTTTTTTTCTCAAACACTTCAACTGAATACCGTTTGCTTGCCTCTTGTACAGTTCCCCTTTCAAAATCACATACTGGGAAGCTAACTTCTGAATAGCTATTCTGTCTTTTCTGCCTGCTCCCTCTGGGAGTTCCCTATGTTCCAGATACCTCTGAATGTCATAATACCAAGGTTTACCGTCATCGACCTCTATTTCCAGAATTCTCTCTATATCATAAATAGGTCTTCTTGCTGTTGTCAGTATCAACGGTCTCATCACTAACTTTTCTGGATTTTCCCAAGTCGCTGCAAGTGTAGCCAATGCATCTGCCATCTGATTCTCTTCTCTTGGCAAGTGCTGAAACTTACAATCGGGGATAACTTGTGCCAGCTTTCTGAGGTAAAAAAGGTAAGGTTTCAACCGTTCTTTTTTCAATTCCCATTCTCCTCGCATCTGCTGGACTACCAACATAGAATCTCCGTAGACTTCCACATTCTCGGCCTTCAAGGCTATCAATGCAGTCAAACCAAAAGCACATGCTTCATACTCGGCCATGTTGTTGGTTACTCTGAATGTCAACCTTTTGGCCAAAGGCAAGGTCTCTCATTCGGGGGTCACTATCAGAATCCCAATTCCGGCTCCCTTGTAATTCACTGCTCCGTCAAAATACATTTTCCATCTCTGAACTATTATTGCTTGGATCTCTTCATCTGGAAATTCAAACTTATACTGATCCCCTTCAACAGGTTGTAATGCCAGAAACTCTGCTACTGCTCGCCCTTTGACCACTTTGGTGGTGAGATACTCAATGTCAAACTCTGTCAGCAATACTAACCATCTGCCCAATTTCCCCACTAGCGAAGGCACTGAATGCAGATATTTCAGAGGATTCTCATTTGCCACTACCTGGATCTTGTAAGACTGGAAGTAATGCCGCAATCTTCTGGAAGCCCATACCACTGCAAGACAGATCTTCTCTACTTCCTGATATCGAGCCTCATATGGGAGCATCTTCTTACTCAGATAGTAAACTGCATGCTCTACCCCTATCTCATCTGCCTGTACCATCATTGCCCCAGTGCTTCTGATTCTATGGCCAAGTACAATTCAACGGTCTGCCCGGTCTCGGAGGTTTCAATACATGAGGCTTTACCAAGTACTCTCGGATCTTGTCGAAGGCTGCTTGACACTGCTCATTCCACTTTACCGGTTGATCTTTCCTCAATAGTTTGAAGATAGGCTCACACACTGATGTCAACTTGGCGATGAACCGACTGATGTACTGAATCTTCCCCAGGAATGCTCTGACTTCCTTCTCAGTCTTCGGTGCTGGCATTTCTGTGATTGCTTTGATCTTTTCAGAGTCTACCTCTATTCCTCCCATTCCCACTGTATGTCCCAGCAATTTTCCTGATGTCACCCCAAACACACATTTCTTGGGATTTAGCCGTAGGTTGTATTTGTCAACTCTCTGAAGGAACCTTTCCAGTGCTTCAATATGCCCAACTCTTGTCTCTGATTTCACCATCATGTCATCCACATACAGTTCAATCTCTTTGTGCATCAAGTCGTGGAATAGTGTAGTGGCCATCCGCTGATAAGTAGCTCCGGCATTCTTGAGCCCAAACGGCATCACCTTGTAACAATAAGTACCCCACTCGGTAACAAAGGCAGTCTTGTGTTTATCTTCCTCAGCCATAAGGACCTGATTGTAACTTGAAAACCCATCTGCAAAATGAATACATAGCAGATAAAGCCGCACTATCAACCAGAACATCTATATGCGGCAGAGGAAAATCATCTTTCGGACAAGCATTGTTGAGATCTCTGTAGTCTACACATATTCTGACCTTCCCGTCTTTCTTCGGAACTGGCACTATATCAGCCAACCACTCAGAACAAAGGCAGTCTTGATACTTTACTACTTCCAGGAACCCCACATCTATCTGTTTCTTAACTTCCTCTCTGACTTTCTCAGCCCATTCTGGTCTCATCCGTCGGAGTTTCTGTTTTACTGGCCTCATATTCGGATAAGTCGGTATTGTGTGCTGGGCAATGTTTCTGTCTACCCCAGGCATGTCCTCATAGGACCAAGCAAACAATTTGGCATATCTGCCTAATACTTCTTCTAATTTATCCCTATCTTCGGAGGTAACTTCACTTGCAATCAGAATTTCCTTGGGGTTCTCAAGTGTACCCAAGTTAAATGCAGTAATTCTGGCAGAACTGATGTCAAATATGCTTGATTCGTGCAGAGTAAATGGAAATGACTCAGGTAAGTAAGCAAAAGAAATGTCTTTATTATTGGATAATGCGGAAGTACATTCAAACAAATCAGGAAGGTAAATGTCTTCATCATCTATAGACACTTCTTCCTCTGCAACCAGATTTTCCTCAGGCTTTTTGTCCTCTCCCAGAGTCAGTCTCTCCAACTTCATCAATTCTTCTTCCCAATTCTCTGCTTCCACAGCTTCTTTAGTCAGTGGTTTCTCACCCAACAAATCCTGGAAGATCTCAAATCCAGGCACCACAATCCCATTAACTTCTATCGGTTCTGGCTCACCTTCATACCCTGAAGCATTCACAAAGCACTCCATATATTTCAGTCCTTTCTTTTTAACCTTCATCTTTTCTTCATCAGATGTGTATCCCAAACCCTTCCGAGTAGTCTGTCCTCTGAAATCTGGAAATTTTGAACCTTCACCCGGTTCAAACTTCATTTTTTTCATGATCCTAGCCACCCTAGGATCCACCCATTCCTCAAAAGTTGCTGACACCTGAAACCTCGTGAAAGGTTGTATCTCCAAGGCAGCCACATCATTATCTATCTCAGCTCGGATGGTAACAATCTCTCCCTCATACGTGAACTTAATCATCTGATGCAAAGTGGAAGGCACGCCCCCAAGTTTGTGAAACCAAGGCCTTCCTAACAACAAGGCAAAAGTGGCTGGGATGTCCAGCACTGTAAACTCAACTTCATCCTCAATAGGACCAACCTTGACCACTGCTACAAATGTACCCTCAACTCCTCGCTTACTGTCATCATAAGCCTTGATGGTCATACTGTAGGGGTCCAAATCCGTTGCTTTCATACCCAGCTTTGCCAAAATCTTCAACGGGAACACATTAATGGATGAGTCGTCATCCACCATCACACAAAATGTCATTTTACCCCTCACTTCAGCTCTGATAAACAAAGGTCTATTATGATTTCTCCCCTCAGCTGGGAGTTCTTCCTCAGAAAAAGTGATTGTCTGCAAAGCCTCCTTTCGCACTAACCCAACAAACATTATGGGGTTGGCATCTTCCGTCACCACTATCTTACTTAAGGCCTCAACCATGGCCCGCCTGTGCTCCTGAGATGCACACAAAAAACCCCATATACTCACTTGCGCTCGGGTTTTCCTCAACTGCTGTAGCACTACATCTCCATCGGCACTTTCTGTATTCTCAGCCACTTCTCTACCCTCTGATAACACTCTTTTACCCTTATCAGTCATATCATTGTAGAAACACCCGCTGCGTGTCATACCCCTCACTTCTTCTTCATCACTTCTGGAGAAGTCTTCCCAGAAACGCTTCCCATGTTCAGTTTCATCTTCGCTGTTACTATCCCAAATCCCAAGGCAAACGGCTTAGAGGTCAAAGGATTTGAGGACAAGGTTCTCGGATAGGCCAGAGTTTATCATATAGGTTGGGAGCGGGACAGAGTGGTAATTGGGTAAAGGGTTCTGGTGTGTGTTGGGGCATTCTGTTTCAGGGTCGGGTATCTTTTTGGAGTCTATCAGGTCCTGGATTTCATGGCGGAGTCGGGCGCAATTGTCGGTGTCATGGCCCTTTTGTTGGTGAAAGTAACAGTAAAGGTTTAGGTTATAATGTGATGGTGGGGGATTGGGTAATGGTTTGGCTTCCAAGGGTTTTAAGAGTCATTGCCTCTTCAATTTCTCTAGTACATTTGACAGGGGTCTTCCCAAGTTGGAAAATTTCCGGTTCCGGATGGCAGCAACTTCCGCAGAAACAGGTTTAGTACCCGATGCCCCCCCAATATGCCTCCTAGTTAAGCCATAAAACTTTCTATTTTCCGCCTCTTCCTCTTCAATGTCCATGAAAGTTTCCCTCAACTACCGAAAGTCTGTAATCATGGAGGTCATCCTCTTCAACTTGCTATAAATGGAGGGCTTGGTGCCCTTGATAATCATTTTAATCTGGTCCTTCTCCGAGGGCCTAGTTTGCATTTTCAACAACTGACTTCTCCATCGGTCCACATACTCCTTAAAACTCTCCTCTGATTTTTGCTTAACATTCTCTAGATCGCAGAGTGACAGATCGATCTCTAGGTCAGTGACATACTGCTTCAGGAAGGCATCAGCCAACTCCCTCCAATCTTCCTTCACTTTCTTCTCCAAACTGTGGTACCACACCACAGGAGCTCCCTCGAGCGACATTCCAAACATCTTCTGCACTTGGCGCTGAGATAGGCCAACTGAACTCATGACTGATACATACTGACGGAGATGCACCATTGGATCCCCATTCCCATTAAACTTAGCCATATCAGGCATCTTGAACTGTGCCTGCAACTGCTCTTCAAAAGTCAGCGTCTCATAATCCAGCAAATCCTCATTCTTACCCCTCATCCTGCGGGTAACCATCTCAACTTGATCCCGGAGTTTCTGTAATTCTGCCTGAGACCCAGATATTTTGCCTGCTGCATACTCTGCCATATCATCATCAAAAGTGGGGATATCATCCCCCAATCTATTCGGAGGCTCCTATTGCCTCACATCCACAGAACTACCCCCAGCACGAGATCCAGCTATACCAGCCACAGCAGTAGTCATGGCTTGCAACTATTCAGTGATCTTGGCGAGACCGTTCTCTAACTGATCCATACGGGATACCTCGTTATCGGATTTACTCATGCTTGTTACTGTTCTTTTAGTGAGCCTTGTCCATTCTCTAACCCAAACGGTATCTATGATGTCTTTTTGAGACATAGAGGGTGTTAACATGATGTATGTATGTATGTATGAGGTGCATGAGATGCATGTAACATATAGAACATACTAAATCGATTAAAATTTTCAAACAAATCGGCTCATTATCATTTTAGAAGCTTTTGGGCTAACCGTCATAGGAGTGAACTCATCCCAGTTTAAATGGCCCAACGAGTTCACATCTCATGGCAAGAAATCCAACTAAATCCAAATGGTAATGTTCCGAACACAAGCACAAAATGGCCCATCGATATTTAGAAGCCTTTGGCCCAATCGTCATAAGATACGTTCTTGTCCCAGTTTAAATGGCCCAACAAGCCCACATCCCATGACAAATGGTCCAAATGGATCCAAACGATGATGTTCCCAAACACAAGCATAAAAGAAAGGTAATGCAAACATAAAATAATAATTTCTATAGAGTGGCCCATCGATATTTCAGAAGCTTTTGGCCCAATTGTCATAGGATACGAACTCGTCCCAGTTTAAATGGCCCAACAAGTTCGCATTTCTGACAAGAAGTCCAACTGCATCCAAATGAGGATGGCCCACAAACCCAAGGAAATAGTTGCTATAGGTCATACAACCATGGTCTACGTGTGGGTTCGCAAGAGTGTAGACAAAGGCTCTCACCGGCGAAGGATGACCAGCAACTAGGTCTCCCCACTCAAGGGTTCGAGCGACCAAGTGAGCGCACCCTTTTTTATACACTAAGGTACGTGCCAACGAGCTATGGTGTGTGACTGACTGTCAAATTGACTTCCCGTTGTAGATTCCCCAGAGGGAGGGTGGAGCGAGGCTTACTTAAATACCCAAGCCTCTTAGGCTCTTATCGCTTGGTGTCAGGAATAAACAACGAGTCCTCCAATTAGTCCATCACAATAGGCTACGAGTAGATGGCTATCTAGGTGCCTTCACAGCTTTTCCTTCTAGAAAGGTAGTGAGTGAATGAAGACACCAAACCATTACCAAGCCTCAAAATGCCTTTGATTAAACCCCTTTTAACCCACGGTAGACACGGTCAATTAAAGCACAAATCATAATATTACAAGACATTATTTCGGGGCCGATTCTCTATCCCCAGTGGAGTCGCCAGACTGTGGGAACACAGAAACTGGGCAACGCATGCTGTTCCGGGCTCGCGGCCCGGTTGGGAGTTGTTGTGATATTTTTATATCGTACCGCAAATGTACGGTGTCAAGTTTTAGTATAAATTTGAGTTAAGAGTGTCGAACCCACAGGGATTGCGTTAACTCGCACTAAGTACTACAATTGATAATCCTAACTTTATTTAGACGATAATTAATAAAGATTTAATTAAATAAACAAAATATAAAAACAATAAAATAGGAGGAACTAATACGATAGAGATTCTGGATCCTGATTTCACCTAGCTGTTTCCTATGTATTTTTCATGACAATTAATCCTTGTTCAGTTGAATTGTTTATAAGTCAAGACTCCTAAAATATCCACTCCCTCTCTCGAGTGCCAAGTGAAAATATCATCAACTATAGACTTCGATATCTCTATAAAAATCCAATAGTTAACAACTCATTACGCTTTTTGATTCTATGTTAACGACTTCAAAGGACTACAGATTCTCTCGAACTCTATAAAATCCTAGGCTATATTCTCTAGATCTATTCAAAATCCCCTCTCTCAAGTGATAGATTCTAAACATATATCATCTTCAATTGTGGCCAACAATCAAGAAGCATTAAACTCAAAAGAATATAAATAAATCAATAAAACTTCATAACAAAATTGATAAACACAATACAAGGTTCAAGCATCGATTACATCATTCTCCAGAATTAAGGAGTTTAGTTCATGAAAAAAGATAAAAACAATGAATAACAAGCCATGAATCTAATGGAAATCATTAGAGTTCTAAGAAAGAAATAAGATGATAAAACCCGAATTGAATCTCTTCCTCCTCGGATGTCACAGCCTTTGTCTCCTCTTGTCGCTCTTCAATCCTCTCCTTGGATCTCTAAAACTATTTATTTCTTTATTCTGTGCTGTGTATTAGCCTCTCCTGAGTATTGGACGAACTGTTCTATTTATAATAGAGGCTAGGAGTCATTAAACATCTAAAAAAACCAAAAATCTTGTTTCTGGTCCGCAGGGGACGCTGCGACGCCGAACAATGGGCGTTGCAGCGCCCATCTCTCGGGAAAATGTATGTAAATTACTAGATCTCGTCGAGTAGATGCAAATCGATATATTATGGGTCTCGTAACTCTTTCTAAATCAAAAGTTATAGCCTTTTTAAATTCAGTGCGCAACTTATGCAGGTTTTTGCTGCTTCTTGAGTCTGATACTCCCGATAGGTCCCGAAATACACGTATTTGCTCCATTATTGATGTTATAATGCTTCCTAAAAATAAGACATAAAATAAACTATAAAATACATTAAATGGCTTGAACTATAACAAAATAATAGGCTAAAGATGCTAGAATAAGTGGGTATAAACCACACTTATCAGGAGTACGGAGTAGCCCACGGGGGATTAAACCGGAGAATAATGGAGTCGCCACCCGGTGTGAACCGGGATAAAGATTTAAGGCCACACTCACCCCTCGCAAGGGAAGACCTCAAACCGTTGTGTTCAGAATGGTCTCTTACTTATGCCACTTGTAATAAAATGATTTGTACAATAATCTTACCAAGCTTAAGCAACATATTTCCAAGGATAATTTACTCATAAATTTGCATGCATAGGTACAAAGCTCATATCTAAGTTTACATATAACACATTTTTCATGTTTGCATACAACCTATTTGTATATAATCTATGTCCGAATTCATGAATAAAGATATATTGACATACGGAAGACATACAATCTCACATTGGTAGGCACAGAAGCGCAAACACATAGCATTCATACAAGCATGCATATTAGGGAAAGACACTTAAGCGCATAATAGAAATAGATAACTAAAGAGGTAATTCAAATGCATAAGGTAAAAAGAGATAACTATATGCTAAGATAGACATGTCGTGATGTAATGCAGGAGGACCTGTTTACCGTGGGTGTTCGTGCGGCGTTCGTATACGCGTTCGAACGGTGAACAGAAGGTTCGCGTTCGTATAGCGTTTGATAACGCGTTCGAATGAGACCAGACAAAAAACATGCGTTCGTGTGGAGTTCTGAAACACGTTCGAACGGGGTTATAGCAACGACCTCTAAAATACATTAAACAATATGACACATACATGAACGGATGAATATATGACATCTAATAAATAATAACGGGCTAAAAGCGCGGCAAAACATCGTGGTAAAGGATTTTAACCTCTCAAAATAGAGGACCTTTAATCGCACTTACTAAGCCCACGCGCAATCAACACAATACATATATAAAAAGTAAAGACAATGATATCGGACTTCGTATACCCGATTGAACACATCTTACATTCAACCGAATATACATCAATCGGCACGGCGAAGCATCGTGGTAAAGGGTTTTAACCCCTCAAAATATGGGACCTTTAATCCAACTTACTAAGCCCATGCACTCGATCACATCATGCATATAAAAAATAACATAAATAATATCGGACTTCGTATACCCGGTTGAACACATCTTACATTCAACCAAATATACGTCAACCGGCGTGGCAAAGCATCGTGGTAAAGTATTTTAACCCCTCAAAACAGGGGACCTTTAATCCAACTTACTAAGCCCATGCGCTCGATCACATCATGCATATAAAAAATAACATAAATAATATCAGACTTCATATACCCGATTGAACACATCTTACATTCAACCGAATTTACATCAACCGGAGCGGCAAAGCATCATGGTAAAGGATTTTAACCCCTCAGAATATGGGACCTTTAATCCAACTTACTAAGCCCATGCGCCCAATCACATTATACATATAAAAATAAAGACAATAATATCGGACTTCGTATACCCGATTGAACACATCTTACATTCAACCGAATATACATCAATCGGCGCGGCAAAACATCATGGTAAAGGATTTTAACCCCTCAGAATAGGGGACCTTTAATCCAACTTACTAAGCCCATGCGCTCGATCACATCATTATATAAACAAATAACATGCGGAAGTCAAGTAACGAATGACAAACAAATCAAAACAACATAAAACAAAATATGCGCTGTTTACTCAAGTGGTACGTGGAGTTGTATCCCGAGTACAGATCATACTACCGTCCATTCGGAATCGGCTACGAAATTTATGTCCGGGTTTCCATCCTATATACCACGAGAGTCGACACATTTTTCATTTTATTCAAGGGCCACAACATACATCATTTTACAATATATGCATATTTATCTACTCAAGGGCCACAACATGCATTTTAATATAGTAATCATGCGAACAAAACTCAATAAATAATAAAGATAAAACTGAAAACAAATGTAAAAAATACCCTCAGGTCTAACCTTTTTTTGCCGACTTTCAGATTTACGTTTCACGGAGATCGGAAGGGTTAAAGCTCCTCAACTTCTCTGGTTCACTAGTTTAGCATCTTAGCTCACTATTTTGCTATTTTGCTTGCTGTTTGACCTCCGTTTTACTGCTGTTTTTCTCTGTATTTTCTGCTTACTGTTTCAGGTCTTTAAAGCTACTGTTTTTACGTTTTTCAGGGGTCTAAGGGCTGTAATTTCGATTGTTTAAGGAGGCTTAGGGTGCAGTTTTTAGGTGCAGTTTTGGGCGGTTTCGGGGATTGTTTTAAGTTGTTTTTCGGTGATATGGCTGCAGTTTTTTTGGGGCTGCTGTATGCGTGGATGAGGCTGCAGTGTGTTATAGAATTAAGGCAGCGAGTGGAGTGATGACTTGGTACGTAGCTTGGACTGTTGTTGAGAGGCAGGGGACGTGATAGTGAGGTTGAGACAATGAGGGTGCAAATGTGGCGAGAAGGCTGTGTGGCTAGATGAAGGTGTGTTTGTTAGTTGTCTGTAGGGCTGGCTGAGTGGCGTTTAAGGGTTGGCAGTGTTGAAGGCTAACGTGTTGAAGGTTGATGAACGTGTTGATGTGAGTGTGGCGAGAGTGCTTGCGTTGAGGGTTAGAGGGGCTGGTTTGTTGTCGGTAATGTGTACCGTGGTTTTTTGTGAGGGCAGTTTCGTTTTTAAGCAATGGACGTGAATTGTGAGAGATTGCAGAGGAGGTTGGCTTTGGTTTTGGGTTATTTATATAGACAAGGGCTAGGGCTTCCCCTTGTCTCACAAGGAATAGATTGGATTCGGTGTCAAACAAGGAAAGGATTTGATTGATTGGGGGGACAAATTTTGGTGAATTAGGAAGGTTGAATATTTGACTTATCTTGTTTAGGCATGATATTGGTTAAGTAAGGTATATAATATTTGTGATTTATCTTAATTAGGTATGATTTAATTTAATGTTTTCTTTAATTTAGTATATAATATTTTTGATTAGGAAGTTACAATATTTTAATTTGGTATAATTATATTTTATGTCTTATTTAATTTGGTAAATGACTTAATTAATATTTAATTTAGGTAATATTTAATTTAATTAATATTTAATTTAATTTGGGTGTATTTTAGAGGCCATGGGCGTGTGGGCCTAGGTGGGTGTGGGCGTGGGCTTTGTCTTGGTAAGCTAGGTGTTGTGTTGGTTTGGTGAATGGGTTTGGGCCAAGAGTGCTTTAAACGGAGGTCCAACAAGTGAGCCTGACGCTAAACAAGTGAATAAAAATCTAATGAAACACTGATTCCCTTCCGACGACCGTTTCCCGCAATATCCTTAACTAAAAAGGTAGTGCCTCCAACTGAGACTCATCATCGGGTTTCACATGAAAAAATGCAATGCCTACAACAAGGAAAGATAGTCTTGAGTATTTTTATTGAATCTTACCTGTAATTTTCGGTAGCAGCTTCTATTTGTGGAGTCAAGAGTGTAGTAGATCTTCTTTTTGGCCTGTGCTAATGGTGATTTAAACTCTCGAATTTTTATTTTTTATTATTAATGACGATTTTACTCTATTTCAACTTATAATTTATACTAATCTGATTTGAAAACCCTAGATACCCAAAAATGGAAAGTGGTACGTTTCCAAATTTTTAAAAACGTTTCCACAAAGTTTCCCTAAATTTTTGTTATTATTAATTATTTTTAATTATTTTGAAAAGTTTCGGAAACGTTTCCGATCGTTTCCGACAGGTTTCAGTATCCCCTTCATTTCTGAAACTTGAAACGAAAGGGATAAAACGTTTCTGGGCTTCCTAGCTTCTTGGTCATTCTTGTTGTCTTATACCGAAACGTATTATCAAATCATGTAAAGATTTCTCAGTTGAAAATAAAGAAGAAGTTTCTAAATTTTGTCAAGCTTGTGAGTATGGTAAAGTTCATAAATTACATTTCAGTAGCATAAAATTATTGAGAGAAAACACATTAGGGTGTGAATTTCAGTCATTTATCTGCAAACACATCACATCCTATTTAGGAATCATTGTCCCTACACACATCATCAAAATGGAACCATTGAGAGAAAACACATGTATATAGTTGAAACTGGACTAACACTCCTAGCTCTCTACCTGGAGCTTACAACTCATATTTGAGGTGCATTAAACATACTGCAAAGGCCTAAATTTATAGGCAACATCTAATGTCAAAATGTCAACAAATCTACAGTGACCCACCTAAAGTAGGTTGGCTTCTTCTTCCATTTTCAACTCCCCTTGATTCTTGGCAATCACCATCTAAAGGTGGCTTGGAGTTTTCTCATGGATGCATGGCATCTGGTTCATCCTCACATGGCAGGAAGCTTCTTGCCAACTTGCACACTTCATCAAAACAGCTACACACTTGAAGAAAATAGCAGCTGGACTCTACAATTCTCCCCATCCAGCTGCATCTGAAACGACCTTCATCTGACAGTTATCTTAGTTATGTCTCTGCACAGCTCTAGCTTGTCCCGATCATTGCTCCTTTGTTGACATGTCGGATGTGTCTCTGCACAGCATACTTCACTGCATCTCTGTACACTATTCTTATGCTATGTCTCTGTATAGTACAATCCACTGTGTCTCTGCACATTAATCTTTTGTTGTGTCTTTGCATAGTTTTGCTGCCATGTTTCTTCACCCATTTGTTCTTCAGTGTCTTCTTGCCTTGTGAGAAACTCTCTGGCTCCCCCTTATCAGTAAGCAGAATATATTCGGATGCCGGATATCTGGTTGATGGAATCCTACCTCGCTCAAATCTTCTTGTCTGAGGTCCACTGGTTTCAGGAGGTATATCATCATCCATCTCTGTGAATGATCTTGTAGCTTCTAGTGGAGTGGGTTGCAGCTCCCCCTGCTCAACATCCTCATTTGCCTCATCTGGTTCTGCTTCTGGAATTTCCTCGTGCACCCTATCTGTGGCCAATTGTGCTGGTGCTGGGTATGGATTTCTGTTGGCACTGGAATTGGAAGACATTCTGGGCATTTCAATGTCTTCAATTGTTCGGTCTTCAAGAAACTCTACTTCCTGGCTTCTGATGACCATCTTCACCTTCAGATCCCATAGTATGTATCCAAATTCTTCATCTCCATGGCCTAGGAATATACATGGAGTTGTCCTTGCATCGAGCTTCTTCCTGAGCTCCTTGGATACATGTGCAATGGCTAAACAACCGAATACTCTAGGGTGAGTGTATGATGGATTCTTACCATACCATAATTTCTACGGAATCTCTAAGTTCAACGGTTCAGATGGTGATCTGTTGATCAGGTAACAGGCAGCACGAACAGCTTCTCCCCAGAATGGCTTTGGCAGCTTAGCCATATTGATCATTCCTCTGACTTTCTCCATAATGGTGCGGTTCATTCTCGCAGTGACACCATTATATTGTGGTGTGTGTGGAACAATTCTCTCATGTCGAATCACGTGTCTCCAGCAGTAGGCTTCGAACTTCCTGGAACTGTACTCACCTTTATCGTATGTGCGAAGGCACTTCAGCTTCTTCCTTATTTCATGCTCTATCATGGCGTGGAACAGCTTGAACTGATCTAGGACCTGATCATTCGTCTTAAGGAAATACACCTAGATTTTCCAAGAAGCATCATCGATGAAAGTCAGAAAATACTTGTTATCGCCCAATGAATCAACCTTCAAGTGACCACAAACATTAGAGTGCACCAGACTGAGCAACTCTGATCTTCTCTTTGAAAAGAAATCAAATGAGACTCTGCGTTGTTTACCAATCGAGTAGTGGTTGCAAGGACCTCGTGCAGCATCCTTGGTAAGCTCCTTCTTGTTCAGGTTAGACAACTTTCTCCCACTCATGTGTCCGAGTCTCCGGTTCCACAGATTTTGAGAAGCCTATTTTTCAGCTACATTGAGGCTGTCTGAACAAATCTTCACATGAGTTTTGTATAGTGTGCCGCAAGCATGTCCTCGGGCGACAACCATGACACCTTTTGTCATTCTCCATGTGCCATTTCTGAAGTGATTGTCATAGCCCTGTTTGTCAAGAGCTATCCCCAAGAGTTCATTCAGCCAAAGTTCTGGAACATGCAGGACATCCTTCAAGGTCAATATACACCCGAAATTTTTCCGTAACTGAATATCACTCATTCCTACTATCCCAGAGGAACTGATATTTCACATCTTCACTGATACAAAGTCTCCCGCTTTATAGGTTATGAAGAAATCTCTGTGAGGAGTGACGTGGTAGGATGCTGCAGTATCTACCACCCACTCAACATCTTAGGTTGCGTTGTGAAGACATGTCTCTTCCTACATGGAGCATATTGCTACATCTGCTTGGACAACGACCAGTGTCTCTCATTCGTCATTTTTCGGCTGGTAATTGCCATCTCTCTGCTCTCGTTGCAGTTTTTGGCAATTCTTCTTTAGGTGGCCTACAATGCCACAATGATAGCACTTATAGGTAGGCTTCCTTCCATCTGAGGATCTACCTCTGGTTGTGCTTCTACCTCTCTCTTCGTCTCTTCCTTGATGTCTTCTTCGAGTCTCTGTGACGAAGGCTTCTGTCTGATCTGAGCCAACATCTTTTCTCCTGGACTCCTCATTCGATATGACATCTTTTACCATAGGCATGGTAAGTTTGCCTCCTGAAGCTGAGTTGCTGAGAGTAACCACCAGAGTCTCCCAGCTATCAGGAAAAGAACTGAGTAGTAAGAGGGCTTGAACTTCGTCTGCCAGTTGCATGTCTACTGTAGACAACTGGTTCACCAGGCTTTAGAACTCGTTGGTGTGTTCTGCAACAGAAGTTCTACTCTGTAGCTTCAGGTTCACCAAACGCCTCATGATTAAGGCCTTATTCCTAGTTGTTTTGGCCTGGAACATGTCTTCCAATTTCCTCCACATTTCATATGCATCTGTGTCCTGTGCTACGTGGTGGAAGACACTGTGACCGATCCACTGTCTAATCTGACCCAAAGTTCTATTGTTGAGTTTATTCCAGTCATACTCCTTAACAGACTCTGGTTTCACTCCTTTCAACTCAATGACATCAAACAAATCTTTGCAATGCAAAAAATCTATCATCCGAGGTCTCCAGAGGGAGTAATTAGTTGCAGCCAGTTTAATCATTACACCAGAAGGGGAATCTTCCATTTCCATTTTAAGTTTTAAAGTTTAAAATGAAAATAGGTTAAAATTGAGGCTGAATTTCACAAATCGGAGGTCACCGTTGCGTCCGGAACGGTCGAAAATGATAGAATAGACACTTCGTTGGTATAAATCTGACATATGGGCTGATTTGTAAATTCCTAAAAGTTCTGGGGTAAAACTGTAAATTTCAAAACTTTGGGGGCTAAATGAAATTTACCAGGCTGCTGACGTGGCAAAGTGGGACCGGTTTGGCTGACGTGGTGGACATGTGGCTATGGCGTGGCGGATGACGTGGCGCTGACGTGGCGGACGCGTGGCGCTGACATGGCAGACTCATTGCTGACGTGGCGCTGACTTGGCGGATGACTCAGCACTGACTGTGCGCTGACGTGTGCTGACGTGTCGCTGATGTGGCTGACACGTCAGCGTCTTCAACCTCCCGCCACACGTGCGGTGCGTAATGCGAGTCTCGGCGCGTGAGATTTCTTTGCCGGGCGCGTGCTGGCTTCCTGGACCTCCGTTTGATCGCCGGAAAATACCACCGTGCTCGTCTCGACGTGAGCTAGCTGATGGTATGTTCAAAGTTGATTTTTGACAACTTTGCCGGAACCTGAATTTTCTGAACCGTGCTCCGTTCTTCGGTTTTTCGACCCCAAAGAAGAACCAAAGCTCTGATACCACTTGTTGTGATTCACCGATCACTCTTAGAGTGTTTTGAGGAAAAACCGAATTTTTATCTATTACTTTCAAGAATAGATTTACAAGTTTACAAAAGAAAACTATACACAAAAACCTCACTAACACTCTCTAAGCTCTCTGCCTGGAGCTTACAACTCATATTTTTTGTGCATTAAACATAATACAAAGGCCTAAATTTATAGGCAACATCCAGTGTCAAAATGTCAACAAATCTACAGTAACCCACCTAAAGTAGGTTGGCTTCTTCTTCCATTTTCAACTCCCCTTGATTCTTGGCAATCACCACCTAAAGGTGGCTTGGAGTTTTCTCATGGATGCATGGAAACTGGTTCATCCTCACATGGCAGGAAGCTTCTTGCCAACTTGCACAATTCATGCAAAACAACTGCACACTTGAAGAAAATAGCAGCTGGACTCTACAAAACCCCCAATTTGTGACTTACGTACTACTTTTGTTTCAGAAATCAGTAGTAAGCCTATATGAGTTAGTCAATCTCTCATATATCCAAAATGGCGACATGCCATGTCCGAGGAATATGAATCTCTTCTCCGTAATCAGACTTGGGAGCTTGTTTTCACGAAATTTGGTAGGCTGTAAATGCGTGTATCATATCAAAAGAAAATTAGATGTAAAAGAGTTTACAATTTCGAAAATTTCAACTTTACGTAATTTTTTTTATTTTGGTCATAACGTTTTACTCCGATATCGGATAAAGGTGATTCTACTTCCAAATTAAAGAGGACTCAAATATCTACAACTTTGCTCCTTATAAGATTTTATAATTATGAGGTTTTCAAGGTCGAAATTGGTGAAAAAGCCACATGTGTTGCATGTAATTTTAATTATTAGAAAACAAAATTAAAAAATAAAATAAAAATGTTGAAATGTTACAATTCACTTTAGGTGGATTGTGACAAATGTTTGCAAAATGATTAACAAAAATAAAAAAAGTCAAAAAAAAGAAAAATAAAAAAATTTATTATTTGTATTTGATTTGGAAAGTTGTAATTAATAATTGAGGGATGAGCAATTCTACTATAGAGAGAGGTATTCACCTCTCATTTTACTTTATGCTTCTTTCATTTTCTCTGTTGAAGAACTTGGAAGAAGTGTCTTGTGTGTTTTATTTTCCAAGTTTTGTTGTATTTTTTTCTTTTAGTAATAAAATTATGTGTGTTTTTATTCAAAGTATGAGTAGCTAATTTCATTCTGCTAGAGTCAATGAAGAAACTTTTAATATGAGAATATAAATTAATCTTACTTAAATTATAATATATGAATTATAATCTAAAAACCAGTATTTAATCTTCTCTTATACTTGAGGGTGTTTTGATTAGCTGTAGACAATCAAATCTTGGTTGACATAATTAATACTTTACCCCATATATTATGAGAGGGTAATTTAAATATGGATTAATTATTAACAAACTTTGTTACCACCTTTATGGCTGATTTTATATATTTGTCATAATTGAGTACCTAACTGGACTTGTTATAGATAAAGTTATCACCGTCTTTATGGCTAATTTTAAATATTTTGGCATAATTAATTCATGAAATAAATTAAATGGGTAATAATGATAATTTATATATTATAAAAAAGTAAGATTTCTCTAAATTATATATTATAATAAAAGTGGATCTCCTAACCCAATATTTTATTTTATTATTGCAGTATAATTTAAAATTGTTCATCACTTCAAACAATTTAACCATTTTTATTTTGTCTCGAATTATTAGTTTATTTTACTAAATCTATTCTCTGTGGATCGACTTCGGATTTACCGAGTTATTTTATTATTTCGACACTCTTATACTTGGGAGTAAAGAACTACTTTGTGAGTGTGTAGGTGGGGGCGTTCGAACACCAAACGAACGTGCATTGTCCTGCAAATCACGTTTGATGTGATAACGAACACAACTCGAATTTGAAACCATGATAACGAAAGCAACTCGAACGTGAACTCTGAAATCTTCTTCCAATCTCTTCCAAATGTTTATCCAATTGCTCTAGGACTCTTAAGACTCATTACAACTCAACTAAACTTATTTTATCACATAATTATCCAACAAACAAACCCAACACAACATATAATAAGTGATTGATCATAATTATTTGACGGTACCAACAGAAGAAAATTAATAATGCTTCAACTAAATCAACTAAAAAAATAAAGTTCAAGGCTCCAACAATGACAAAACTCAGCTTCTTGTCTCCAATCTTAACACAATCTCATTCAAGATCCAATGGTCCAAATTCATCAAATATCACAGGACCCACAAACTTACATCAAACAGAAAGGCAACATAACACTAATTTTATAGCTCTATCTCCTTGAGAGATGGCTACATCGATCTACACAAAGATCACACACTACAAAAAGGGTGAAAAAATATTCTAGGGGGAGAAGTTGAGGCGAGAAGTGTAAGTTGCTTTTGGAGACCATTTGATTGGAATCACATCCCTTGCAGAGAGGGTTCTTCCTGTTGATAATGTTGTTAGTTTCACTGAGAATGGTCCTTTTAAAGGTCCCCCAATAATACACCATGTTGCACCCCATACATGATTCATCTGCAACCACTCACTTGAACTTGCCTGACCAAACCAACATATCAAAATTAGCTTCAGAGCTCTTTTTAGAAGAAAAGGAAACACAGTTCAATTCTACAAGAGGATTTCAAAACCCCCTTAAGTGTCTGCTTGTTTGGAAGTGCTTAAAATCATACCAAATATATTTTTTAAGATTAAAATTATTTGAAATTCCTTAATAATATATTCAAAAACGCTAATTAAATAACACTTCCAACAATAATTGTACCGTGCAATTGAACAGAAGAAAAAGCAGGGCAAAAGTGCTTTTGAACACATTGCACATTGGCACCATTAGGAATAAAGCAGGGCAAAAGTGCTTTTGAACACATTGCACATTGGCACCATTAGGAATAACATAATCACAAAATATTACCCAGAAAAATAGAAATTCTTTTGTGAAAATTAAGCAAAGGACAATGTTTCCGCAATACTAGTACTTGTCTGCTTAATTAATTAATGGGTTAAAATATTCAATCAACCATACCAGAGCTTACTTTCCATGGTAATATAAATATTTACTGTTGCTTTAATGTTTCTAAGCATGTGTTTATGCACTTCCTTTTAGGGAAATGAGAAAGTGCATAGCTTTTGAACACGCAGAACTTTAATCAAAGCAAATCAAACATATCTTTACACTTTATTGACTTAAAACGACATGGGAAAAAAGGGCTTCTTTAACCCCAAAAATATTAATGGTGATAAATAATCTTAATTATAATACCTCTCTTATGTGCATTGAGCCAACATCACCATCTCCATCTTCAAATTCCACCAAAAGGGAAAGCCAGTAATCTGTTGAACCTTCATTCACATGGAATGCAATATTTTTTCCATGATATTTACATGGAGTCCTAAAAAAAGTAACCCAAAATTTTTAATTGCAATAAAATTAATGAACAAAACAAGCCCATGCTCCAATTATTATGCGAGTTAGGAATGACAAATGTATGCAGTTTTATCGTGCAAGCGAAGAGATTGAACGATAAATGACTGTGGCTTTGGGAATAACCTAGATAGGTTATCAGCTATGCCTATGGTTTTCATAATTGAATATTGGTAAATTAATTTCTTAACATGTAAAATTTACTTAATTTTGGATTTAATTATATAATAATATTATTTTTATATTTACTATCAATAAGGATTACATAGTTTAAATTTAAAACCTTGTATAAAGACCTAACATGAAAAAATAGAAATGATAAAAGATACCTTTTATAGATGAGTGGGAGTTCGCCTCGATTACGAAGCTGGTCACTCTCACCAGCAATGGCCATGCGACCGAAGGCTGCACCACTGAGGTCAAAGTGGGTGCGGCCATTGGAGCAGTAACCACCGGGGCACTCGTCCGTTACAATGATTGTGACTGCCCGTCTTGAGCAAATGCTCTTGTCTAGGCACCTAACTTTGTAGCATGCCCCACATCCCTCTCCTTTTTTGAACAGTACTGGGCTCACTGCCCCTACTCTTGCCTTCAGTGGCTTCACGTCCACTAATGATTCGTACCCACATGCCCCTCCTGCCCAAGTTTTGTCATTCTAAGTCAATTCACCGAATTTTAGTAAATTTCATTTAGACCCCCTCAATTTACGGTAATATGTTATGTGTCTCTCAAATTTGATTTTAATACATTATTGCCCCTATCGTCTGCCATTGAACTTAAGTAGCTAGCTTGAAACAGATCTTTGACTTAGATAACCCTTGGAGACAACCCACCCAAATAATCGGCTGAGAATCTTATATTTGATTTAAAATTAGAAATTTTCAAATCAATACTTACTACAATAAAAAAAAAACCATATTTTTTTAAAATCAGTAGGATCACACACTCTAAAAAATCATATAATAACCTCAGACTTAGGGTTGCCCCTACTTTTACATAGTAGCTATAGAGCTAATATATATATATATATATATATATATATATATTATATATATATATATATATATTTGGATTTGTTGAAAATTTCGCCGTCAAATCACCATTATTGGACTTAAGCAAAGCAATTGTAAAACTTCTGACTGTCACACTCTTATAAAAATCATACTCCCTAAATTCTAGTTCATAAACTAAACCTTACACCATCAAATCACATCCTTCTGAAACCACTGCAGAGCTAATATGCTCCTCACTTTAGACTATTTATATATTTTTGAGATCATGAATGGATTATAAAAAAAATGGGCCACTTTACCTTTAATTATCTCATTATTTGTGGCTATAATAAGAAAATTTTCGAGCCTGACTGAGTAATTAAGACTTAAGAGTTACTAGTAATGTAAAAAAAAAAAAAAAAATTGGTATAGTGGGGGACCTACCGTCGCTGCCGTCACCGTCGGGGTTGCCGTACCAGGTGGCGGTAGCAGGAAGCCAATGTGGATCCGACACTTGGTGTTTAAGCGGCGTTGAAGCAACAACTGAACACTTGAGCGCCAACAGAAGACAAAAGGTAAAGATTTGACTGAAGACGCTGAACTCCCGGAGGCACTGCATTTTGTAACGCCACGGCACCACAACCTCCTCCGTTTGCCAAGTCACTTTCCCGGGAAATGGTGACGAAAGCAAGACAGAGATTTTGCCGACAGTTTCTTTGCGTTAATTTATGAAGACAGAAACTACGGCATTAAGGCTCTGTGCAGATTCTATAAATAGAGTGATAAACAATGAAAGAAAGTTTCGTGGAGTTATTATTATTTTTTTTTTTGGTGACCATGTGAGACATTGGGGTTGGTCTTATTTACGAAGTATGCCTTTGGGGTAGTGAAGGCGTTAAATCCCCGTGAAGCTACTGCAAATAATAATTCTTTAATATAACATAAACGTTAGTTATGTAATATAATTAACTAATATGTATATAACATATTAAATATAATCCTTTGCTAGTGGTTTTCCATTTTTTTTAATATGTGTAATAGGAAATTTTTTACTATGGAACATGATAACACGTTATTCATGCAACAGTCTATCATGCATGCTAAATATTAAAAATAATAATTAAATAAATTATAATTATATTTAATATATCATATCATATTATATTTTTATTAGTTGGTAGTATTATGTCACTCTTACAATGGTGGTACCAAATAATTACTAGTGTAACGAGATATTATAAGTCGAGTAACATGATATTACCATTATATTATAAAATTATTCATTCATAACATGATATAGTGTGACTTAACTATTATATGATTTCTAAGAGTATCGAGTTAGATATGGAGAGCTAAACTCATTTTATGACTTTTCTGGTGGAATTTTCGGGGATAAAAATAAAAAATCACAGTAAAATGAGATAAAATTGTTGCCAAAATATACTACAAGAAAATAGAATATTACCGACCGAATATTCGGTCGGTAAATAATAGATTTCGGTCAGTATAATATATTATCGATCGATTATAGGCCGAAATATTATGACAGTATTTGGCTGGTCGGTAAACGAATACCAACTTGAATATATTCAGTCGGTGCTATTACCGACTGATTACAGACCTAATATATTTCTATCGGGTTATTACCGATCGATTACCAACTGTATATTACAAAATAATCAATTGTTATATATATAGATTTCGGTCGATAATTGATGAGTGGTAAATCTATCACTATTTCTCACTCATTTAACCTAATATTTTGTATAGTTTCTTGAGTTTTGTGAATATTTTGATGTGTTTTATGTTATTTTGTAGATAAATAAAGTTTCAGGACATTCTGGAGGTGATTTGGGCCAAAACAATGAAAATTGGACGAAAATGGCATTTTGGTAAATTCCCACGTCGCGACGCCAAGACCTTCAGAGTCGCGACGCCTAACGTGCGCCAAACAGTGCTAACGTGCGCCGGGTCCCAAAATTAGAATCTGAGAAAAATTTGACTTTGCTAACGTGCGCCGTGTCACCATCACAGCCGATCTGCTAACAAGCGTCGTGACACGTGTCAGCATCCTACGGTGCCGACAGCCATCATCGCCACGTGTGCCAAGTGTCACTCCACGTCATTGCCACGTCATCAGCCATATCACCAGGTTGACCAAGTCAAACTGCCACCTCACCGCCACGTCATCATCAGCCAATCAGGAAGCGCCACGTGTCGCAATCATACGGTGCCGACACTCTCTTTCCCACGTGTCGCCATGTCACCGCCACGTCAGCATTAATAATTGAGTATCTAATCCTTATCTGACACGTGGCGGATAAGAATCTCATCGACCAATCAGAAGCCGCCACGTGTCACAATAATTGAAGCCCAACTACCTCGCTACGTGTCACCTTATCAGCTTATCCAGAATCTGCAAACAGATGAACCAGAGCGTGCCACGTCGACAGAATCTGGCGTAGCGACGCCAGAGGCCTTGGCGTCGCGACTCTGGAAGCCCACCAGGGCCTATAAATAGAGCTTCAAGTTTCAGAATTGGATGTACCACTCTCTCTCTTATATTCTATTTAAAGAGAGAGTTTCTCTCTCTAGATTCTTTAGTTTTTAGTTTTTTTTTGTTTTTTTTTAGTTTTGTAAATAATTTTAATTACGTTTTGTAATAATAGTAATTTAATTTTTAATTTTTACTTTTTACAGTTTTTACTATTCAGCATGAGAATGTAACTTCCCCAGCTAGGGTGAAAGGTAATTCTTTTACTGTTACTATTTAGATTAATCTCCCTTAAAAATAATATATTAACTAATTAAAATATTGACTTAAAAAGGATACCGCCTGATTGGTCGGTTGGTAATTCATTTTAATCTGGTTTAAACCTGACTAATAAAGGATACCGCCAGATTGGGCGGTTGGTAATTTAATTTTGGTTCCGCCTTTATGGCTGATTTATGGAAAAATATTACCGTCTTAATGACTGATTGGACTTAATTTGACTTAATCAGGATACCGCCAGATTGGTCGGTTGGTAATATTATCACAAGTTTATATATTATTTTATGGGAGATATCTAAATTAGTAGTAGTAAAAGTAATTCCTTTTACCTTAGCATTTTATTTTATTGTAATTTACTTTTCATCTTTTACCTTATGTCTTTTACTTTTAAGTTTTTACTAGTCCTAGTTATGTGTTAGTTATATGGGGTTGTGATGACTTTTAATATCACCAGTTTATAAGGGGTTAGATTATAGTTTGGGTATTATAAAGATTTATTTATTGAGTCTTAATCTTAATGTTTTTTCATTAACTGGCCATTAATAAAATTGATCTGGTAAATCTAAAATGAACTAGACATATGGATTTTAGATTTCAGCCTTAGACTCATTAGCCCATGATCTTCCTTGAGGATAGATAACCCTTTAATAGATTTCCTTACAGGATAGGAATATACCTGTCGGGCGGGGGTAACCATAATTGGAACTTAATCTTAATGAATCCAGATAATTTGGTTGACATAGACATATGATTCAATTGGGTTAAATTGGGTATTTGTGTCTGACCATCGACAGAGGCTTACACATAATTTAGTGTTTCAGGTTAATAAATCAATATATTACCCAACTTTAAAATAACCTCTTCATCTTTAAAATGATATTAAAAGAAATCACAACCCTAGATCTTTGTGTCTTTTGTTATTTTCCTTAGTATTTTCTTTTTTCTTTTTATTTATTTATTTATTGTGTAAAACCACATTCAACCAATCAAACAATCATTCTCTTCTCCATTCAATTAGATATTTGTAAATAAATAGATTCAATAATTAATAACAACAGTAGGAATTAAGTCCTCGTGTGATCAATATTTTTATACTACTTGAACGATACGTGCGCTTGCGTTATACGTGTGTGTTTACGCCGGTCAAGTTTTTGGCGCCGTTGCCGGGGACTTATATTTCTTGAGTTATTAATTTTGAAGCTATCTAATTTACTTATATCTAATTTTCTTTATTTTTATCTGTAATTTTTATCTCTTTCTTTTGTTTTCAGGTGATTGAAAAATGGAACATTATTGGGAGATTGAGAGATCACGAGCTTTACTAGAAAATACACTCCAAATTTGGGAGCAACAGTCCAGTTTTCTGAGGCCTGTTGTCCAGCCCAACAATTATCACTGGATGCCAGAACCAAGCAATACCATATTTGCTAAACAAAACGCAATGGGGAGATGTGACATATGTAATGGTAACCACCCTAGAGATTATTGCGAATACAACTACCATCCAGGGTGGCAGAGTTATCAAGATCCTTCATGGTATGATGAGCCATCACATTTCACAGAATCATATTTTTCATCTTATCCACCATCCACCTACAATGATCTTCATCAACAATCAGAAGAAGATCAGATGATTGACATGCTCAAAGATGTGTTCAAGAAACGAGATGAAAAGTTGGATACAATGCTTGAAACATTCTAGAATCAACTCGAAAGTGTTCAGAATCAAACAGAATCGATACAGAGAATGACATATCAAATGAGACAATTCACAGAAAACCAGAACTACATACCTCAAGAACCAGTTTCAGATGACATTGTTGAAGCCTTCGAATACCAATCATTTCACAATGACACTTCAACAGAGGAGGAGGCTGAGCAGTATCAACAACCAGAGGTATCAGTTCAGGAGCCCGAACCGACAAAGTCTCAATTTGACTTTTATTATTCAGATTCTGACGAGGATGAAGCTGATCTAATTGTACCAACTGCTCCAACAACGGAGGATCAAACTTTCAATCCTCAAAATGAAGATCTTGGAGCATGCTTTACCATGATGTTTGAAGAAGATCTATCTGAACCATCAATTCCAGTCATATCAGAGGATGAAGACCTAAAATTTGACATTTTTTTCATCCTCAGGTTGACAATTTTGAAACATGTATTTCACAGATGACAGATGGAGAGTTGAATATGGAAATTTTAAAATACATCTGTGAAGAAAAGGTGGAACAAGAAGAAGAGCAAATGGAGGAGCAAATGTCTGACCTTAATAAAGATCCAGCGCATTCAGGAGAAACATCGTTGTTTTGGGGAGTACAAATCAAAGATATCAACCAGAAGCTTGACAGAATGGAATTTCCATTCCAATTCAAGCATCATACGAGACCTCCTGATTTTCTTTCTTTCTTTGCAGGAACCACTAGAACAACAAGGAGCAAAAAGGTGGCACGAGCACTGAATAGAACAAAATTCTTTTTGCCACTTTACCATTGGAAGAGACCCTTCAAAAGCAACGCTCACGGGATTGTCTTTAATCGGACATCCAAAACGACATTGAAACCTCCTTAACAGATGGATTTCAGTCACGTCTGGCTGAAGACGGAAAATTTAGCGCTAGCAGGGAGGCAACCCGTGCAATTTGTTGTAATTTATTTTCATATTTTGTGTGAACTTTTTAATTTTGTGTGTTATTTTTTGTAGGGAAAGACACAAACAAAGCATTTTAAGACAGAAGGAATTGTGTTTGGCAATCAAATATAAGAAACAATTCATTAGCGATGGCTGAGTAAGGAATGAAATCTTGAGACGCATCCTAATGAATTTATACTAAGCGAGTGGCGTATTGCATACACAATTCTGTTGCCTTAATTATTGCTTTGATTCGCTTTTCAGTTGTAATTATCTTTATTTTCGTAGACAGGATCCAGACTTTTTGACCATTCACGATTTCCTTTGTTGTTTAGCTAACAATCGTCATTTGGAAGATATTAGTGCTATTATTACTCACCTTTTTTCAGGTACTATAAATTCAGCCCGTCATTGCACTTTTGAAGGCATCCTGATTTGAAAAAGAAATACATAAAAATGGAAGTCACTTCAAGAAGACGAGTTGAAAACATCTGTGTGTTTTGCAGTAGTAGTGTTGGAGTTATGCCACAATACGTAGAAGCAGCACAAGAATTAGGTCGAGTCTTAGCTGCAAGGAATATGCACTTAATATATGGCGAACCTGAACATACACCAGAAACCAATTGGACTGCTCAACATTGATGGATTTTATGATTTTCTTTGTGTGTTTCTTGATGATGCTCAGAGAAATGGGTTAATGTCAAAACCTATGAAAGAACTCCTCTTCATGGCCAGAACTGCTCCGGATCTAATAGACCAACTCATAGCCTATGAACCACAAGTTGACCCTATCCTTTCAAAGATAAATTGGTCCGAGGACGATCGTGGTGAGAGGCATCAGATTAATCTGGATCTTAACCTTTAATTTTCTGTAGATTTTCAGCTAACCAGGTACGACCTTCTTAACTCTCCTTTTACTGTTTAAGACATTGGGGACAATGTCTCATTTAGGTTTGGGGGAGGGAATTAGTTGATTAGTACCTTATTTTTTTTCGTTTGTGTGTTGATTTTATTTTTAGTCCACATTTTTCGAAAAATACAAAAAAATTGAAAATTTTCAAAAATTACCAAAATATTTTGTGTTTTTGTGTTTATTTTGACTAAAAATGTGAAATTGATAAGAGATAGCTGAGTAAGGAGTTTCCACTCTTGAGACGTATCTCAAACCTATTTTGAAACAAGTTAATTTTTGTTTATTTCATTTTGAATTATTTAATTTGTGAATTCTCCTTAACACTGACTAAAATGAATCTTCATATGTTCAGTTAGCAGATATTATCAACATATATAGTAACATACAGACATGAGCTAAATTGAAAAGCTTGTAATATTCAGTGCTCTAGTTTAATTGGAAGAAGCATCTCAAAAAATAAATGGAGTAAAAAAAAAATTTGATGTATAAAATAAAGCATCTAAGATCCGAGTTATTAAGTATGTAAGGGTGTTTTAACACCTAGTGCCCTAAAACCAACTGGTTTGGGAGTCACTGGCCCAAAGCTCGTTACATGGATCGGAGATGCTGCAAAAAAATACATTTATATCTGAAGTCTGGGTAATTAAGTCTGTATGGGTGTCTTAACACCTAGTGCCCTAAAGCCAACTGGTTTGGGAGCCACCGACCCAACGCTCGTTACATAGATGGAAGATATTGTATATAAATAAAAAATAAAAAAACAAAATCAGAAAAAATCAGAAAAATTATTCTATTGCTGCAAAAAGGTGTGAATTCTAATAAAACTTTAGGACAAAAATATTACTCTCTTATCAACTGCACTTATGACTGTTGTGGGCAAAAATGAGTTGTTTAATATTTTGTTGGCTGTGTATATGGAGAATGGTAAATATAATCGGAGAATTTACTTATTCAGTAATTTAGAATAAAACAAAACAACTAGTAACTTGGAGTAGAAGTTTAACCTGATTAGTCACTAACATCTTTATTCTCTTTTCTCTTGTCTTTTTGCTTTTGTGTGCATTAGTTTTAACTAACTTTTTACTTTTGTAAAATATTTGTGGGTATCGTTGCTGTAAACCCTCACGAGACTACAACTCATCCACTAGGGACACCTTGGGGTTTAAATGCTACAACTCGTCCACTAGGGACACCTTGGGGTTTAAATGCTTGTTGCATACGCTAAATGCAACCGTGATCCCTACGAAAGTGGCTTAGTTAATTTATTTATGTTATTTTATGTTTTGCTCGAGGACTAGCAAAATGTTAGGTTTGGGGTGTGATGAGTGGTAAATCTATCACTATTTCCCACTCATTTAACCTAATATTTTGTATAGTTTCTTGAGTTTTGTGAATATTTTGATGTGTTTTGTGTTATTTTGTAGATAAATAAAGTTTCAGGACATTCTGGAGGTGATTTGGGCCAAAACAATGAAAATTAGACGAAAAGGGCATTTTGGTAAATTCACGCGTCGCGACGCCTAACGTGCGCCGGGTCCCAAAATCAGAATCTGAGAAAAAGTTTGACTTTGCTAACGTGCGCTGTGCCACGTGTCACCATCACAGCCGATCTTCTAACATGCGCCGTGACACGTGTCAGCATCCTTCGGTGCCGACAGTCATCATCGCCACGTGTGCCACGTGTCACTCCACGTCATTGCCACATCATCAGCCACATCACCAAGTTGACCAAGTCAAACTGCCACCTCACCGCCACGTCATCATCAGCCAATCAGGAAGCGCCACGTGTTGCAATCCTACGGTGCCGACACTCTCTTCCCCACGTGTCGCCACATCACCGCCACATCACCGCCACGTCAGCATTAATAATTGAGTATCTAATCCTTATCTGACACGTGGCGGATAAGAATCTCATCGACCAATCAGAAGCCGCCACGTGTCACAATAATTGAAGCCCAACTACCTCGCTACGTGTCACCTTATCAGCTTATCCAGAATCTGCAAACAGATGAACCAGAGCGTGCCACGTCGACAGAATCTGGCGTAGCGACGCCAGAGGCCTTGGCGTCGCGACTCTGGAAGCCTACCAGGGCCTATAAATAGAGCTTCAAGTTTCAGAATTGGATGTACCACTCTCTCTCTTATATTCTATTTAAAGAGAGAGTTTCTCTCTCTAGATTCTTTAGTTTTTAGTTTTTTTTTGTTTTTTTTTAGTTTTTGTAAATAATTTTAATTACGTTTTGTAATAATAGTAATTTAATTTTTAATTTTTACTTTTTACAGTTTTTACTATTCAGCATGAGAATGTAACTTCCCCAGCTAGGGTGAAAGGTAATTCTTTTACTGTTACTATTTAGATTAATCTCCCTTAAAAATAATATATTAACTAATTAAAATATTGACTTAAAAAGGATACCGCCTGATTGGTCGGTTGGTAATTCATTTTAATCTGGTTTAAACCTGACTAATAAAGGATACCGCCAGATTGGGCGGTTAGTAATTTAATTTTGGTTCCGCCTTTATGGCTGATTTATGGAAAAATATTACCGCCTTAATGGCTGATTGGACTTAATTTGACTTAATCAGGATACCGCCAGATTGGTCGGTTGGTAATATTATCACAAGTTTATATATTATTTTATGGGAGATATCCAAATTAGTAGTAGTAAAAGTAATTCCTTTTACCTTAGCATTTTATTTTATTATAATTTACTTTTCAGCTTTTACCTTATGTCTTTTACTTTTAAGTTTTTACTAGCCCTAGTTATGTGTTAGTTATCTGGGGTTGTGATGACTTTTAATATCACCGGTTTATAAGGGGTTAGATTATAGTTTGGGTATTATAAAGATTTATTTATTGAGTCTTGATCTTAATGCTTTTTCATTAATTGGCCATTAATAAAATTGATCTGGTAAATCTAAAATGAACTAGACATAGGGATTTTAGATTTCAGCCTTAGACTCATTAGCCCACGATCTTCCTTGAGGATAGATAACCCTTTAATAGATTTCCTTACAGGATAGGAATATACCTGTCGGGCGGGGGTAGCCATAATTGGAACTTAATCTTAATGAATCCAAATAATTTGGTTGACATAGACATATGGTTCAATTGGGTTAAACTGGGTATTTGTGTCTGACCATCGACAGAGGCTTACACATAATTTAGTGTTCCAGGTTAATAAATCAATATATTACCCAACTTTAAAATAACCACTTCATCTTTAAAATGATATTAAAAGAAATCACAACCCTAGATCTTTGTGTCTTTTGTTATTTTCCTTAGTATTTTCTTTTGTCTTTTTATTTATTTATTTATTGTGTAAAACCACATTCAACCAATCAAACAATCATTCTCTTCTCCATTCAATTAGATATTTGTAAATAAATAGATTCAATAATTAATAACAACAGTAGGAATTAAGTCCTCGTGGGATCGATATTTTTATACTACTTGAACGATACGTGCGCTTGCGTTATACGTGTGTGTTTACGCCGGTCAATAATAACTCATCATTTTATCAACCGACATTATTAAGTCGATAAATGTATATATTACCGACCATTATTTTGATGGCTAAGAGTTTAGAATTACCGATAGGAACTAATTTCGGTCGATAAATGTTACAGGTTGTAATATAATTACCGACTGAAATTTCGATCAGTAAAGAAGTCCACCGACTGATTAATCTATTGGTAATTAAATTATATTATATTTTTTCAATAAATAATTAATAAATTAATAAAAAAATTTACGTAATATAATAATAAAATTACATTAATGTACTAGATACATTAAAAAAATTGAAAACAATAAAACAATAATACTACACATTAGGAGGAGAATAAGGACCACCAAGAGACAATTGCATCTGCTGCTACATCATCTAAAGAGCTAGTCGGATCTATTCATGTGTCTATTGTTGCTCCGTATCTGCTGATGCATACTCTTGCTGCTGCCGCATTTGCTCCTACTGCTACATATGCTCATGCATCTCAGTGCACTGTTGTCTTAGCATAATGATCTCCTTCTGTATTACCGCCTGTGAAGTCCTAGCAGCAGAAGATGAGGAACGACCCTCATATACATACTAGAAGCCCATGACCGTAGATATGCTTCTTCCTCTCCCCTCCGACAAACTCAATAAACATCTGGTCCTTATCTAACGGCTCATCAGTCTACAGTAGCTGGTCCCGAGTAGTTGTATAGGGATCTCGTGAGAAATGTAATTCATGTTAGACCGTAGTAAAATTTTCTTAAAGTTATATAAGTAAAAAAAAAATACAACTGAACATAAACATATATAAAACCTTACATTCACGTCATGTGATTGCTGATCGATGAACGTCTGTCTATCGTGATTCTTTGTGTGTATGCACAGAGAGCTCAAAGGCATTGTACTGACGACCTAGTTATTTCTCCTATCCATTTGCAAACAATGTAATAGTAATTAACTTAAAAAATTAATAACTAATTCAAAGAAATATTTATTACTTGCAATTTATATACTTACAAGATGGAAAACCTGGTCGTAAGGCGATTTGGTGCCTCCCGTATGCCTGACCATTTATGTTGCTTCGATGGTAGAATCGGTTACGGGAGGCCGTTTCTCAACGTACAAGAAAATCAAGAGATTCCCAATATTGCTTCAAATTATTTCATAGTAGATCATCTATGAAACATGATTGCCTCATTTTCTTTTTAATCTCGTTCAACATAACATTATACTGAACGACCACCTTCTTCTCCTTTACAGTATGCATCATGGCATTAATTGCCTCCTCCAACCAAAAGTATTTCTACAAAATAATTGAAATAACTTATAAATATTATATTTTAACTATAAATATTTTTATATTAAATGATTAATTAAATTTTTAAACACCTTAAATTCTTCAAAATATAATTTATTAGTCTCTAAGAGAACCTTCTTCCAACAGACTCTCTCTAGAACTATCCGTTCCTAAAAAATCTTAAGCATCTTGCGTGCGCAAATGCTGGATTACTCAATCGGCCCACTGAAAATGGAGAAAAAAATAAATGTAAAAAATATACATATATTAAATAATCATAAATGGTACAATCTCATTGCAGTTCAACAAGATATAAGTGTGAGCTGCCAATATTTCTTTATATTCCAAGCTTATTTTCTTTTATCTTCCACATGGTCGACTTGGATATGTGAAAATGCTGATTTCTTTCAACCTCTTCAATATCTCCACCATCATTATTACAATGAACTTTGTCGGAATCTCGTGTTCACATGAGGTTCAAAATAATGTGAATAAAATGTTGATGTTTCCTCAACTATATACGCAATACCAATAGAACCCTCGACTTTTGCCTTATTTTTGACATTGTGTTTTAAATGTCCAAGGTATCTGATAAAACAGTCACATAAATAATGTACAATCAGTCATTCTATTAACATAATAATAAGTAAGATTACTTTCGATTGTTACCTCTTAAACGAATATATTTATCGGTATTGCACAAGTCCACCTATTTTTGCTTCACATGGAAGGTATACCGGAAGATGTTCCATGGAATTGAAGAAGGCTGGATGAAAAATATGCACTAGTTTGCAAAAAAATGATTTGTATCTCTTCTTCAAGTCTTTCCATCTCAGTCACTTTAAGAGTAGTTGATGTTAAGTCTTTGAAAAATAAACTAACTTTGAAAGTGCCTGTCAAATATGAAATGGAATTAATTCACGAAATGAAATTTGCATTAACCTTTGCATAAACACATGGAAATTGTGACTCTTCATCTCGAATAATTTATACTTTCGCATATCCACACATCGACCAATATTTGAAACATAATCGTCTGGAAACTTGAGTTTTTTTTTTAAAAAATTTGAATTAAACTTTTTTCTGATTTTTATCCAATGTGTAACATGCTCTAGGATACTTCCCGAACTCCGCATGCATTTGCAACCCTGCCCATTTGTATAATAACATCGTGACTTCCCTTACTTTGGCGGTATCTTTAGTCTTTTCCTTCATATCCATCACAGTATTGAACATATTTTCAAACATATTTTTTTTCTATATGCATCACATCAAGATTATGCCAATTCAAATTAGAACTCCAGTACGATAAATCCCAGAAGATGCTTTTTTTCTTCCACCCAGAATTCTTACATGTTGGACGATTATAAATCTCACCAACATCATGTTCAGTTACCTTTCTCAACCTAGCTCATCTATCTACTGCAAGATTTCTTCATTTGTCCTAATTAGTGGTGGTGCTGAGAATTGTGTAGTATTCCTACGGAAATGAGTTCTGTTCTGTATGAATGGATGATTAAGCCTAAGAAATTTACAATGATTATCAAACCATGAAGTCTTTAGACTACTTGGGAGAGAGAATGCTTGAATTTTCTCCATACAGTAATGACAAGCCAATTTTCTAGATGTAGTCCAATTTGAGAGCATCACGTAAGTAGGAGAATCACTAATTGTCCACATCAGTACAGCTCTCAAGTTGAAGTTTTGTTTTCTCGATAGATCACATGTCTGCACATCCATATCTCACAATAGTTGTAGTTTAGCTATCAAGGGTTGGAGGTAAACATCTATATTATGTTTCGGATTTTGAAGCCCCAAAATAAATAATGATAAGAATATGTGATGCTCTTTTATGCACATCCAAAGCGACAAATTGTACAGAGTGACTATGACGGGACATGAAGAATATTGTTGTCTTGATTGACAGAAAGGCTAAAAACTATCAGTGCACAACCTAATATAACATTACGACTTTCATATGAAAATGAAGGATGAGTGCAACTAAAATATTTTCATACCTCCAAGTAAGATAAATGACACATAACACATTCTTCTTGTTCATGCTCATCATGCAATCTCATGTGCTCGGCTATTGCCATTGAAGTGTATAATCATTGCAACTTTGAGGTCAATGGAAAATAATACATCTTCTTATATGACACATTCTTGTGTTTAGCTGATCCTCTTTTGTTCTTAAATTTGGATTGATAACAGAATTTACACATTGTCGTGGCAGTATCATCATTTCGGTATATCATACAGTCATTATTACAACAATCAATTTTTCTATAGGTAATCCAAGGTCTTGAACCAACTTCTTCGTACTGTAAAAGTTATCTACCATTGTATTATCTTCTGGTAACACTTCTTTAATGAACTATACCCAATCATCGAAGCTATCCTCTGACCGATATTGTTCAGATTTCATATTCAAATATTGAGTTACCGTTGAAAACTGAGAATATTTTTCACACCCCGACCACAACTCTATATCTAAATAATTCACATTTTATAAAAATTCTATGCAGAATGATTAGGGGATTCCTCCAGATTCTCTTATGAAAACTAGACCCAACTATATCAAAAAAATGTGGTCATCATTAACAAAGTTAGGGATAACAACATCATAAACCATTTGGCAATATGGATTTATAGCTTCTGTTTCCATCACCGTTGACGTGTTGTATGTGAGCTGCTCGGACGGACTACATGTAAAAGTTTCCCCATACCAACATTATACATAATAATCTAAAACAAATCATTTTTCATCAGATGTAATTTCACTTCTTTAACTTCTCTAACTTCCGAAAATGACATACTTTGCAAGGACACATTATCTTATTGTCTTATATATATGCCGATTGACCACTAGCATATTTAATAAACTCATGTATCACGTTCACAAATTCCATATTGAGTGTACCATCATTGTGAAGCCTTGCATACATCCATTCTTTGTTTGATTTCATTTATGTTATCTTATAAAATGGAAGAATATAACAATACACCATGTTACAGAAAGAAGCAGATCAAACTATAATATTTCAAAATAATCATCAATACAACCACACCCAAAAATAATCTATAAATACAAGTTCCTAATTAATTTAATTTGTATATAACATTTTTAATTAATATGGTAGTAAGAAAAATCAGAGAAAAAAACTTACCAAGATGGAGCAGTGAAAAAGACAGTAAGCAAAAATTCGAAAATGAAGAAGATAGTGAGCAGTGAGTCGAGGGAAGGGGAAATTTTATTCTTATATTTTTAAATTTTACCGACCGACCAAATTCGGTCGGTAATTTTAGGGTATTTACCGACCGAAACATATTTGGTCAGTAATACGCTAGTAATTGTGCCATTGTTGGTTTCTATTAAGGTCCCAAGATCAATAATAAGCATGAATCAAGTGCGAATACAAATCGAAGAAGTTGTGGAATACTCACATCGATCGGTTGAGCGACGCGGAGACGAAAAAAACTGAAATTCTGCTCGGCAGTGGACTGCTCCAACTCACTGGTTTTGACATCCTCCATGGTTGGGTTTTGAGCTCCTTCGTCAAGTTCCAAGCTTCGTCAAACGATTCCCGGCTCATGGGTGGACTTCCCTATCACATTCGCATGTCTCGTAAGTGTGCTAGCACTTGAGATTTTGCCACAAAATCCCACTCTTTGCTTCCATTCATCTCGGAAAAACAGAAGAAAACAGCCCACTGGTTTGGGCGTGAGATGAAAGAGATGAGAGAAAGAAGAAGTTGTGGTGTTGGTTCCAAATTTGTGTATTAAATACACACATTTGAATTTCAAATTCATTTCATGTGAATTTGGCTTTCAAAAGTCAAACAATTAAAAGCTCCAACCACTTCCATCACTCAATCCATCAAGTTGTCAAGTCACATCACTCAAAGTGACTAATGATTTGACGCTTGATGCGACTAACGATTTGACGCTTGATTTGACTTGCGTGCCGCACTCAAATTCGAAATACGAATGCGCTCGCAAATAATCTCGGGCTCGGGTTCGCTTATTCCAAATTAACGAATTTTTCGTTGCGTCGTAATTAAATGATTACGCCTAGCAAAATCACTATTAATGTCGCTATCGAATTAATTCTAAATTAATTCGTTCGCCCGAATTAAAATCTAATTTTAATTCCGCGTCGAAATCCAATTTTGTTTAATATATCAAATATATTAATTTCTCGATTAATTCCAAATTAACTGTTATCTCTCTTTTAATGATATTTTATCCCAGATAAAATATCTCAGCAATTAATCTCAGATTAATTTTCTCTCTCTTTTAATTAATCCAAGATTAATTTAGAGTGCGAGTCATACGTCATCGGTGAATCTTTGGGAAGCGACCCATGAGATCCCCGGATATGTTGGCAGTAAATTCGGTCGTCGGACTATTCGAACACGTAAGTACCTCGTACTACGTTTATACCGATTTACAAGACAAGGTTGACCTCTAGCAAAGCCCCATGCCTACCCAATTCTCCGGAAATATCCTTACAGGAATAAATGATCTATATCAGGTGTAGTATACGTAGTATTGCGTATTTCTGTCCAGTATCGAATGATCACGTGCTAGGCCTGGGGCTGGAATTGTGTCTGCCCCGTACAAAGCACATGTCGGATGTCTGGTGACTAGTCTCTATAATAGGATAAACCTGACCTTGTCATTTTATCCCGATAACTGCAGCATTTAAGATAACAAGTCTCGTATCCTACGTGACCATCATCTCCATATGACTGGAGTGACACTTCCATCTTGACATCACACCCAACACACTACGATTCTCAATATACCCATTATTGGCATACACAGAACCTGTTAAAGCCCTGGACGACCGCAACCAAAGTATATTGATTGTCGCAAGTATTAGCGGTGCAAGTCTTAGGTTAAGACCAAATACACCTACCCTGATTTTGGACTTCCATAGACACATAGTCATACTACCAATGGAATTCCGAGGGGGTCTATCCAGAGCGAAGCTGTTTCCCATACCATCGTGGTAAACACAACCTCCTATTACACTTGCATGAGTATCCTATACCCAAATATATGAGAACTATGCCGTTGTGCCCTCACAACGCGCACAAGTGTAATACTAGTCTTTTACGTATTTATCGATGTCCAATCTCGATAATACTATGACTAGGGATATTTAATGATTTATCCTTCGTGGACTGATACTGTCTCATATCATTCTCCGTCCAGGAACAAATCATAGGGACCTCTCATCATTTATACATCTAGGTGATCTAATCACAAATGATAAGAGTGCAATCTCCTTTGTCACATAGTTAATTTGTACAACAACACAATGATCTGTACAAATAGTGACGCTATGGGTCATAATTGTCCAACAATCTCCCACTTGGCCTATAGCCAGTCACTCGAGTGTCTTACACCCGAACTATGTACGATTGGCTCAAATTGCTGAGAAATGCTTTCGTAAGTGGATTTTCATGATTATCATTTGATGCGATTTATTCGATCATCACATCGCCACGATGTATGATCCGAACGAATCAGATGAATAGTCAAAGTATTTATCTGGATCGTTGATGAGACCATTAATTCTTTAGACTGTGCTGACGTCTAGCTCAGCTGCTAACAGAACTATATCTAATCTAATTAGATTTTTTTATCGACCCAGAAGGCTTCTATTGCCGCTTCAGCTGAAGCAATAACCCGCATTTGTTGTTTATTCGGTAACAGTATCTTGCTAGGAAGATTTCCAGCTCACTGTACCGTTATTCAAACTTTGTAGTACCGTTTGCGACTTTTAGTCGTTTTATCGGTTTAGGAAACTTGTAGTAGTGATCCCAGTCACTTCAAGTTCTCATTCTCCATAGATTAAGACATCATCATTAGTTCTCTAAGATACTAACGGATGTTCTTAACATCAATCCAGTGACTATCACATGGATTGGCCTGTTTGTGAATCCATATGCTCAAAGAGTATGAGACACCAGGTCGCGTACATTTTCAATGTACGGTTCTCAGAGAGTTTTCTCGAAAGCCAAGCTTTCACCGATTGTAATTTTATGGGAATATCATTTCCAAGAAATGACTTATTATCATTATTTTATATAGGACAACCACTGTCAGTGCGCTCCCACTAACCTCTTTATATACAAAAGAATCATTTCGTTTTGAATTAAATCATAAACTATTATGATTACATCAAAACGATAATTCCAAGAACCTAATGCTTGCTCCAATCCAAACATGGATCGAATAACCTGCAAACCTCGTTTGCTAGTTATGGTACGACAAAACCGACCGGATGTTATAAACATCCTCCGAAAGGTTTCCTTTTCAGGAAAGCGATTTTGCCATTCAGCTGTCATATTTCATAAATGAAACATGCAGCATTATGAAGCATTATCCAAATGGATTTACTGTGGCAATAGGTAAAAGGTTGAATCGAAATCAACACAATGTTGATAACGATACCTTTCCGCTAAAAGCCTAGCTTTATACCTTGGTATGTTGCCATCCATGTATGTCTTCCTTGAACACTTGTAAGTACCAATAGGCACAATGCCTTTCGGTACATCAACTAGTTCTAAACATGTTGATATACATGGAATCCATTTCAGACTCATGACACTTTGTCATAATAGGGAGTCGATACCTTGTATCACTTCCTCATACGTAGTCAGTTGGTATACCTCAAAAGAAAGACATCTTTATGAGGTGAGATCAGAAACCCATACCCCAGGTTATTTTCTAACTCTCTCCGAAATACGTGGTTCTTGTGTATACGAAGATTAATGGTAACAGTTTCATCATTGATGAACTATTTGTGTTCCATTAGGAGTCGGTGCCTTGAACAGTATTACTCCGATTTTCATCGAGTTTTACTATCCTCCCACTTACCACTGCATATCGGTATTCCTCTTAGGAAAACCGCATGGTGAGCAACAATCTAATTTTTCTCTTGTGAGTTGTATAACTACTATACTTATTGTATCCCTAGGATAACCTACATTTGGCACTTATCCAATTTGGGTTTTAGTTTGGTATCATCCAAACATATGCCCAGCATACCCAAATGTTCAGGAATGAGAAACCCGGTTTCTTTCCTGTTCATATCTAATATGATATCTGTCAAATAGATTTTAATGGAACCTTATTCAAAATAAGTTCTGCACTGTTAATGCTTATCCGTTGAAGGAAATGGTAGCTCAGAGCGACTCATGATTAACCTTATCATGTCCAACAAAATTTGGTTACTCAGTTCGGACACACCGTCAAACTGACGTGTTCCGGGAGGAGTCCTCATTTGAAAGAATACTTTACTCTTTCAAGTATATAAGAAACTTATTGCTTAAGTATTTTCCATTACAGTCTTACTGCGACGGTTTAATACTTTAGCCGATCTGTTTGTCTATTTCGTGTCGAAACTTTAAAAGTTTCCGATTTGTGTTCTTCAAAAGAAACACATAACCATAACGCGATGCCACATCCGTAAAGGTCACGAAATATTCATATCCACATCTAGCCTAACTAGACATAGGCCCACTTGCTTCACTATGAACTAGGGCTAACAGATCGGTGGCATTTACACTTTTACCAAGTAAATAATGTTTTAGGCACTTTGCCCAATAAACTAGATTCGTAGACTTTATTTGAATGGAATCAAATTAGTCCGCGTACCCACTCTTCAAAAGTGCGGATATACGATTCTTATTTAATTGTGTCCCAGACAACAATGCCACAATAAGTTTCATCTGATCAAATTAGTTTGAGCTATTGTTTGTCATGTTATATATTCGAGATATATTTATATTCAAAATGTAAATTATGTTATTCACATCTAATGTGTTTATCTCAATATCATCTTTATGTAATAAAACACTTTAGTGTTATAGAATATAAAGGTTCACCCGCAGCGGGTTAAACACTGATATAAAGATAATGTATCTAGTCAAACTAGTTACATTATAACAGTTTCCAAATTTAGGTACATACCCGAAGGTAGTTCCTAAACTTAGGTATCTACGGTTAAAACAGCGACTTTCGTCCCGTTTACAATTCGCAGATAAATCTCGATTGTAGTCAGTATCCTGTTCAAAACAGATTCTGAACATCAATACATATATTTTATGTATCATACTAAGTATTTAAAATCCAATTTTAATACTAGTCATGAACATATTTATGACAACCAAATTTGAAGTCAGAGCCTTGCTTGTCTTCGATTCCTTCATGTCTGATTTGTCCAAACGGCAGTCACGCTTCCGCGATCCCGTTTGCCACATTTTAGCAGACGTTTTGGGATATGTCATTTATCTTCCTAGAATATTATAATGATTTTGCCTTTGCCTTTGCCCTTTTCAACACTCCAGAAGCATTTGGCCAGGCCTTGGCCTTCTAGAATATCGAAGTAAGGTGCGCCTTACGCTTCTTGCCTAATTGTAAACTTTGACTTTATCTCATTGAGAATAGTCATTAACTCTCCAAGAGTTATTAATTGCAATTTAGTACTTCTAAAACCTAAGTATAGATTTATGAAGATCCATCAATTTCAGTATCATACTTTAAAGATCTAATCCTTAGTTCTGATTCAGAAATTAAGGAGTCTACTGCGACAAGCTTAATGGATTAAACACTAAAGTTATCATTACATGATCTTCCAAAGATCATGCTCTACTATTTGCTTAACTCCGGGCTTAGACATAATATATTATTTTATCAAATAAAATAACTTATTATTTTTCCAGGACCATCCTCAAATCATTCCCAATTTGAAAATTAAACCATTTAAATACATTTTCCCTAAGATTATGTATTAAACGTTAATATTTCAATTACTATCTTAATTCTAATAGTCTAACTATTTAATCAACGATATAGGTACTATTCATTATAATGATTACAATAGTCCAACTATTTAATCAACTATAATTTAATAGAATAAAATCAATTATATTGATTACTATAATCCAATTATAAAATCAACTATAAATGAATAGTTTGAATATAGTCCAACTATTTATTAAAACAAAATTTAAATATTAGTCAACTAACATTTAATTTATTTGACGAATGATATTTGTTGAGCGCGTATGGCAAGTAATTAAACGAATATTGCAAATTCAATTCTTGCCTCTCACTATTTTTCGGCGAGCCTCTAACCCTCTGTCGAGTACTTGGGAAACCGCGTTTCCTAGTGGGCTAGGATCCCGTTAAATATCACACAATCTTGACTTTGGCCAACAAATTGTATGATAATTAACTAGGTAGATCTCTAAGATCGATTGGATCCAATCCAATTCCTAGATCCGGTAGGGGGACATCCAAGTCCGAAACATATATCTTATATATGCCAATACATCCAATGTATTACCTAACCTTTTTCCTCTGAACCAACTAAGCCTTGGCTTTCGCACAACAAACTTAGTGATCCCAGTCAAGCGCGACCCATTGACCATGGAAAGCTTCATAATCAATGTCGATGGACAAGAAGTGGTCTTGACTTTGGCCAACAAACCACAACTTGGACAAGACACTGACATGGAACAAAGCTCTCGTGATTCAAACACATCCTCGACGGACAAAGGCCTTGACTTTGTCCAACAAGCCAATGCAAGTCTCGGATCTTGAGTGAGAATCACTCAATGGAATGAAAAACGCTTAATATTTTGCGAGGTTTTTCGAGTGCAAATTGGCAACCAATTTATTATCTTTGTTAAGGTCTCATCATCATACACCCTTAAACATGCATTTTAAAACATAATAAAGCGCATATAATAAAATAATAATGATATGCGGATGGATACTTTACACGATGATCCTAGATCAAATCTTTCCCTTTCTCTCTCTCGCTAGCACATGTATCAATTCTACCCGTTACACTACACTTCTAAAGAAACCTCATTTACATTGAGGGGAATAGGTGAGAAGAGAATACAAAGAATATAGAGGTAATAAGGCTGGACACGCAGGTCCAATTAATAAATCAAATTTATTACAAAAATTTCTAAAATTGTCCCACCCATCTAATATCCATCCGATGTACATTATTCATGCATCGCAACCATGTATTCACACAAGCATGTTATCAATCAATCTAATCAAATTAATTAATCTGATAATTAGTGATCATCCAATGTTCAAACAACGATTTGATTTTGCGAATAAGTACTCAAAGTACGAATTCTCGAATTAAATTAAACTACATCATTAAATCCAATTTAATATGCATTCAATTCTAATTCGCTATTTAATTCAAAATTAAATACTACACTTTATTAATGAACTTTTACGACTTAAATTCCAAATTTAATCGCTACGGGTCTCAAAGCCCGATTAACGTCCAACGTCAATTAATTAAAGTCCAATGGGCTTTTAATTAATTTCTTAGGCGTGGACTTTTGGTCAACTCGGTCAAATCGAATAACCAAAATCCAATCTGGGAATTACCCCATAAGCCTATAAATCAATCTTGGCCCATTAGGCCCAATTAAACTTTAAAGGTTCACTAAGTCGCATTTGGGCTTTATGGAAGTGGTTTTGGGCCCAATTGGATCCAACCAATTTTGCCTAAACCCAACTTTGTACAACAAAGTCCAACAAGCCCAATTACAACATTAAAACCCAAATCCAATTTTAAGGCCCAAATAATTAAATTCCAAAAATCCAAATTTCCCATTTAATTACCAAAGTGTATAACATTATTATTACCCAAATTAACATTTCTAAAACATCAAATACACAATTAATCATGCTCAATTACATCATCACATGTCCAACACATTTTGATTAAAATCAAACCCAATACATGCTTCCAAAGTCTCGGCCAAGGGAGGGGATTTTTGTCCGATTCGAATTCAATCCAATTAATTCCACAATCGACATTAAATCACATTCCCAAATGATTCTAACTCATCCAATGAATCAAAAATCAAAAATTCCAAGACAATAAGGGCTTTACTACATTCGGCCAACATAGAATTTTGGAGAAAAAAATGATACAATCACAATTTCATGAATTTGATCCAATCAATCTTCAATTAAACATGTTTTAAGCATACTCAATCATCCAATTCAACCAAATCATGCTTGAAAACATTTTACCCAAATTTTAAGCCCTAAACTTTTTCATGCTCAAACCTTGCTCCAGATGCCATTGTTGGTCTCTATTAAGGTCCCAAGATCAATAATAAGCATGAATCAAGTGCGAATACAAATCGAAGAAGTTGCGGAATACTCACATCGATCGGTTGAGCGATGCGGAGACGAACAAAAACTGAAATTCTACTCGGTAGTGGACTGCTCCAACTCACTGGTTTTGGCGTCCTCCATGGTTGGGTTTTGAGCTCATTCGTCAGGCTCCAAGCTTCGTCAAACGATTCCCGGCTCATGGGTGGACTTCCCTATCACATTCGCATGTCTCGTAAGTGTGCTAGCACTTGAGATTTTGCCACAAAATTCCACTCTTTGCTTTCCTTCTTCTCGGCAAAACAGAAGAAAACAGCCCACTGGTTTGGGCGTGAGATGAAAGAGATGAGAGAAAGAAGAAGTTGTGGTGTTGGTTCCAAATTTGTGTATTAAATACACACATTTGAATTCCAAATTCATTTCATGTGAATTTGGCTTTCAAAAGTCAAACAATTAAAAGCTCCAACCACTTCCATCACTCAATCCATCAAGTTGTCAAGTCACATCACTCAAAGTGACTAATGATTTGACGCTTGATGCGACTTGCGTGCCGCACACGAATTCGAAATACGAATACGCTCGCAAATAATCTCGGGCTCGGGTTCGCTAATTCCAAATTAACGAATTTTCCGTTGCGTCGTAATTAAATGATTACGCCTAGCGAAATCACTATTCACATCGCTAATGAATTAATTCTAAATTAATTCGTTCACCTGAATTAAAATCTAATTTTAATTCTGCGTTGAAATCCAACTTTGTTTAATATATCAAATATATTAATTTCTCGATTAATTCCAAATTAACCGTTATCTTTCTTTTAATGATATTTTATCCCAGATAAAATATCTCTGTAATTAATCCCATATTAATTTTCTCTCTCTTCTAATTAATCCCAGATTAATTTAGAGTGCGAGTCATACGTCATCGGTGAATCTTTGGGAAGCGACCCATGAGATCCCCGGATATGTTGGCAGTAAATTCGGTAGTCGGACTATCCGAACACGTAAGTACCTCGTACTACGTTTATACCGATTTACAAGACAAGGTTGGCCTATAGTAAAGCGCCATGCCTACTCAATTCTCCGAAAATATCCTTACAGGAATAAAAGATCTATATCAGGTGTAGTATACGTAGTATTGCGTATTTCTGTCCAGTATCGAATGATCACGTGCTAGGCCTGGGGCTGGAATTGTGTCTGCCCCGTACAAAGCACATGTCGGATGTCTGGTGACTAGTCTCTATAATCGGATAAACCTGACCTTGTCATTTTATCCCGATAACTGCAGCATTTAAGAGAACAAGTCCCGTATCCTACGTGACCATCATCTCCATATGACTGGAGTGACACTTCCGTCTTGACATCACACTCAACACACTACGATTCTCAATATACCCAGTATTGGCGTACACAGAACCTGTTAAAGCCCTGAACGACCGCAACCAAAGTATATTGATTGTCGCAAGTATTAGCGGTGCAAGTCTCAGGTTAAGACCAAATACACCTACCCTGATTTCGGACTTCCATAGACACATAGTCATACTACCAATGGAATTCCGATGGGGTCTATCCAGAGCGAAGCTGTTTCCCGTACCATCGGTGAAACACAACCTCTTATTACACTTGCATGAGTATCTTATATCCAAATATATGAGAACTATGCCGTTGTGCCCTCACAACGCGCACAAGTGTAATACTAGTCTTTTACGTATTTATCGATGTCCAATCTCGATAATACTCTGACTAGGGATATTTAATGATTTATCCTTCGTGGACTGATACTGTCTCATATCATTCTCCTTCCAGGAACAAATCATAGGGACCTCTCATCATTTATACATCTAGGTGATCTAATCACAAATGATAAGAGTGCAATCTCCTTTGTCACATAGTTAATTTGTACAACAACACAGTGATATGTTCAAATAGTGACGCTATGGGTCATAATTGTCCAACATCCATTTCTCGGCACTCAATTGAATTTTGGCGTATTATTTTACCGATCGCATTCACGTCGGTCGGTAATTACTGACCAACTATTCAGTCGGAATATATGTAGTCGGTATATATTTATTTTTTTATAATTTTATTTAAATTAATTGTCTATTACAAACTGAATTACAATCAGTCGGCAGAAATTACAGATGACCAACCGATAATTTTTGTCGGTATTAAAAATTTATTTACCGACCAAAATTACGATCGGTAATACGTTCGTAAGAGCTTGGCGCATTTTATGACGCTAAATTGGTCTTCAACGGCTTATTTACCGATCAAATATCAACGAATAATCCATTGGTCATTTTTTGGTCTGTAAAGGGTCGACATTTGGTCAGAAATTTTTTTAATTTTTAATAGGTCGATATTCGGTCAGTAAATACCGACTGAAAAAATTCGGTCGGTATTTCACCATTTTCTTATGGCCGCTCAAGTTTTTTTGGAACTTTAGGTGAAAAAATTTAATGAGGCATTGTTAAATTAAATATATATTTAAAAAATAATTATATTATTTGTTTGAAAAATAAGACAGATTCAGGTAAATATTTATTAAAATATAATAATTTAATAATTTTAATAATTCTATACTAAAATTTATTAACCAATCAGGGAAAATTTTGTTATTTTTTTACTATAAGAATTAATAATAATTTTGTAATATATTTAAATGTATATGAAATTTTTTTTATGGAATTATATATCTGGGATGAGATTTTATGCGACCGCCTAAATTAGATAAGGTTCGATTGAATCTCCTATTGTGGATTTTGATAATTTGCTCAATTTTGACGTGGATAGTCCACCATTGATGCCGGTGGAGGACAACAATTTAAATGATTTAAAAATAAAACTATATAAAAAAAATGAATTTTTTACCAGAAAATTATTTTTGGACTCAGACAATTCTGATACTGTGGATTCTCTAACATGATGCAAATTCCATATTCATTGTTTCTCAACTTTAATACTTGAAAGAGGAATGAGATTAATTTCCACTATTGATATTTGGTGCCCCCACCGAAAGACTTTGTACCCATTAATATAGGAAAAAATAAGGACCTTAAATCAAGGCCTAAAATGATCCAAAAAGAGAGAAAAAGCAAAGCTTAATTAGTGGAGAATGCAAATTTCAATGACTATATAATAAAGTGAATTTTTTTTTGTTTGTTTTATGTGATATTGAGCTCATCATTCTTTACTGACTAAAAATATTTTTTTAATCTTTTGTTTTTTTTCCAAAAATTTTAGTTTGTATTTTGATTAGAACTTTTGAGGATTAAAAATTATTTGGTCTCTATTAATAAAAGCTTAGAATTTGGGTTTTTGAGAGAGGAAATGGTAAATTTCTTTTAAAGACTTAAATTGTCTAAAATATCTTTATTTTATTTCTCTCTAACATAAAACTAAAAAATAAACAACATTAAAAAAAATCATTATACATCTAAAAGTTCTAATAATGAAACCCGAGTGTTTCTAGAACAACACACTAGGTGGTGTTTGGTTGGAATGAAAGAAGAAGAGAGGACATGAAATAGTAATAAAATTTGATTCAATTGTTTGGTTAGTACAAGAAATTTGAGAGGGAAAGAACATTATATATTTTTTATAGACAAATTTATCCCTTTGTACTAAATATCAAAATTTATTAATAAATAATTTATTAAATCCATAAACTATAAATTAAAAATCATCTAAAAACTGGAAAATATTTTTTTAATAAAAATTATAATTTATTTATTCGATGTTATTTTAATTATCAATGATATTTTAATTTATTATAATAATTTTTTAATATTTTAATAATTTTTAAACATATTTATAAAAATTTATATTAAATACAAATAATTTATTGATAATATTAATATATTATTATAAATATGAAAATAAATAACAAAAATAATAATATTATATTATTATTTATGAGATTCAGAATCGGGGCCTTAAATCCCGTTGGCCGATTAGTGTCATTAAACAACAATTAACATGCAGCAAACAAATCAAATCCAGAAAAACAAAAGTAGATCTAGTCTAACATTCATAAACCCTAGAACTTTTAAAACAAGAAAAACCTGGTACAGTGACGAAATCTTTGATCCGAGTCGAGATAAATCTCTGTCCTTAAGAACTTATCAGCCCAGTCTCAGTGCTCTACGGATTTGTGGCTAATGTTCTCCCAGGATAACCTGGATTTCTCTTGTTCAAGGGGCACACCTTAACAAGATCTTGAACTTGGAATATGGTGGAATACTCTCTGACTCAAGAAAGCAATTAAAACTCTCACTTATAAGATGAAATTCTGATTTCATTTTCATGTATTTAAAGGAACATAATGGCTTCCTTTTATAAGCATGGAATGGTGCCTCAAGGGCACCCTTTAGGTTAGAGTGCAACCCACCAAAGGGTTGCACCCCTCCTATGTATCCCTTGAGCATAGGATCATATTATACACAAATGGAGGACATGTCCCTAAGGGGTACCAACCAAAGGACATGTCTCTCCTCCATCCAACATAAAATATTTGAATATTTGAAGAATTTACAACAATCCCCCACAATTTTTCAAATATTCATGAAAACACTTGAGAGAGTTTTCGTGAACTAAAACTGCATCGAAATAGGTAGCTTTCACCTTGAACCTTTCCTAGTGAATGACAATCGGATTTACTTGGCAAACCAGTTACCCATAGTCTTGAACTGTTATGTCGTTGGTGTAAACCAAGACAATTGCCAACACACAGCTTTAATTCGACCATTTTCCCGTTCTACGGTTGTGTTCATTTTGGCCCTGAACAACGGTCCTGGATTCATCAAGTACTTTAGGGTAACCCGCCTTTAAAAGTTCCCATGGAAGCGGCCTCACTTCTTACTTGAAATAGGTGATCTACTATGAAGAGGTAATCTGTCTTTACCCCCATTAGGACTCATCTCCTAATATAGTGATCATTAAAAACCTTAGCTTATCCTAACCAATGACATACATCACTCAGCGTCATTATCGGAATGGGTAAGAGTACAAAACTCTTCAGTGCTTGTTTTGAATTGCACAAAGTTTTAGTTGTCCCTTTTGAACCTAGATATTGGGATCTCCAGTCAGCTAGGTTGGGTTTTCACAGTGACAATTCTTAATTTATAGGCTTCAAGCCCATTCCCATCGATAACTTCTCAACTTGCTCTCGAGGTAAACCTTTAGTTAGTAGATCCTCTAGTTTTCTTTCGACTCAACATAATCGATCGATATTATGCCACTTGAGAGCAGTTGACCTATGGTATTATGTCTCTAACGTATGTGTCGAGGCTTACCATTATACATTATATTTTGGGCTCTCCCAATAGCCGATCGGCTTTCACAATGTATGCTAATCGCTGGCACCGGTTTGGCCCAACTAGGAATATCCTCCAGGAAGTTTATAAGCCATTCTGCTTCTTCCGTTGTTTTGTCTAATACTATGAACTCTGATTCCATAGTAGATCGGGCAACACATGTTTGCCTTGAGGATTTCCATGACACGACTGCATTACCATGTGTGAAAATAAATCCACTCGTAGATTTGGAATCCACTGTATCAGATATTTAGTCAGCATCGATGTATCCCTCTAGAACAGCATGATATCTCTCGTAACGTAGCCCATATTTTGAAGTTTCTCATACCTCAAAACTCTTACTATGGCTTTCCAGTTGTTATGTCCTGGATTGCTTGTATATCTGCTAAGCATGTTCACAGTTTGAGCGATATCAGTTCATGTGCAATTCGTGAGATACATCAGACTTCTGATGATCATCGAATACTCTAATTGTGATACGCTTAAGCCAGCATTCTTTGACAGAGGAAGAGTTAGGTTAGCTACTCCCAAATCTTTCATATCAAATTTGCTGGATAACACTTTCTTGGTAGACTGAATCAACTAATGAATATTACCAATTATCAGCATATCGTCTACATAGAGACATACAATGACATATCATTTTTGAGTTAATTTAGTGTACATACACTTATCACACTCATCGGTTTTAAACCCACTTGACAACATCCCTTTGTCAATTTTCTCATGTCATTGTCTAGGTGTTTGTTTTAATCCGTACAAGGATTTTACAAGTTTGCACACCTTCTGTTCTTATCCAGGAACATCAAACCCTTCTGATTGTTCCATGTAAATCTCTTCATCTAATTCACAATTCAAGAATGACATCTTTACATCCTTTTGATGTATTTCAAGACCAAATATAACTGCTATGGCTGTGAGCATTCTTATCGATGTGATACGAATCACTGGTGAATATGTGTCAAAGTAAACAAGGCCTTCTTTTTGTCTATAACCTTTTATGACAAGTCTTGCCTTGTACTGATCTATTGATCCATCCGTTTTCATCTTCCTTTTGAATATCCATTTGTAGCCCAGTGGCTTACAACCTGGAGGAAGATCAACCAACTCCCAAGTATGGTTCTGTAGGATTGAATCACTCTCACTGTTAATAGCCTCTTTCCACAAAGGTGCCTTCGGCGAAGACATTGATTTCTCATAGCTTCGAGGCTCATTTTCTAACCAGTATGTCAGAAAATCGGGTCCAAATGACTTAGACGATGTCTAGGTTTATTTGCCCAATATTTCCATGTTGATCTGACTCTTGGTCGACCTGATCACTGTCCTTGACAATATCAATGGTTCTTTTGAGAGAATCTATTTTTTGTCTTTCCTTACAAGGAAATGTCTCTTCAAAATGTAACATTCCTTGACTCAATTAGCATCTACAGATTGATGTCAGGAATCTCAGACGTGTGTACCAAGAATCGATACGCACTACTGTTGTGAGCATATTCACTGAATATACAATCAACAGTTTTGGGTCCTATTCTAACCTTCTTAGGTTTAGGAACCATTACTTTGGAAATTGGCAAGACACCCCCATATTTTTTCTAATATTTGTAAGAAGGTACATTACATTTCCACAACTCATAGGGTGTCTTGTCCAATCTCATGTGAGGAAGCTTGTTCAGAATGTAGTTCACGGAAAGCATGGCTTCCCCCCACAAGTTCTGTGGTAAACCAGAACTTGTCAACATGGCATTCATTATTTCCTTTAACGTTCGATTTTTGCGATCATCAATCCCGTTTTGTTGAGGAGAATAAGGAGCAATGGTTTCGTGAATAATTCCGTGCATAGAACAATATTCACCGAATGGTGAAACATATTCACCACCTCTATCACTCCTGATTCTTTTGATTTTCTTACCAAGTTGATTTCCAACTTCGTTCTCACTGTATAAAGCTCTCAATAGCTTCATCTTTTCTCCTCAGCAAATAAACATAACTGAATCTTGTGCTATCATCGATAAAAGTGATAAAGTACTTTTACCGCCTCTTGTTTGCACAATATTTATATCACACACGTCAGTGTATACAAGTTCTAAAGGTTCAGAACTGCGTTCTATGGAATGAAATGATATTCTATGCATTTTTGCTTCAACACATGCTTCACACTTATGTTGGCTATCAATTGCAAATTTAGGTATAAGGTCCATGCTAATTAATTTACACATGGTATCATAATTAACATGTCCTAACCTCTAATGCCATACATTTTGTGACTCAACACTGTGTCGATTGTCAATCATTACATAGATTTGAAAAGGTCCCCATTTAGGTATCATTTTCCTACATAGACATCATTTTTGGTCAATACAATCTTGTCAGAAACAAATACAAACCCGAGACCAAGTTCTTTCGAATATCTGGAACATGCAAACATTCTTCTATGTAAGCTCCGTTCCGTATATCATCTTCAGAACCACTGTGCCTTGTCTAACCACTGTAGAGGTAGACGAATTTCCAATAGTCAGATGATCACCACTATCAACCTTCTGATACGATGAAAGCATCTTGCTATCAGCAAAGATATGACGAGTATCCCCAGTGTCTACCCTACATTCTCTTGGATTCCCAACCAAGTTGGCTTCAGTTACCACTGCTGAGAGGTTCATTTATGAAATCTCATTAGTTAACTGCTCATCTTCAGTGACATAGGCCTCATCGCCCTTGTCATGAGATTTCGTGTTTCTGCAGTCCTTTGTCATATGACCGCTCTTTCCACAGTTGTAGCACTTCCTCTTGAACTTCTTGTTCGCTTAGGAAGAATCAGCTCCATTGTTCTTTCTCCTATTGCTACTCTTTCCATCCTCAACCTGTTGGCCTTAGACTCCATAGTCTTGTAGTTGGCCTTTTTGGACATCCTGTTGTCCTCTTCGATTCTCAATCAAATCGCAAGGTCTTCAAGGCTCATCTGTTTCTTTTTGTGTTTCAGATAGCTCCTGAAGTCCTTCCATGATGGAGGCAACTTTTCAATTATAGTGGCAACTTGAAACGTCTCACAGAGTTTCATACCTTCATCATGAATGATCAACTGCAGTTTACCCAACTGAGACATCACCGTCCTTGAATCTACCATCTTGTAGTCCAGGAACCTACCCACGATAAATTTCTTTTGTCCGGCATCCTCGATTTTGTACTTCTTCTCGAGAGATTCCCAGAGAATCTTCGTAGAAGACATGCCTTAGTATACATTGTACAGGGTATTGTCAAGTCCACCCAAAAGGTAGATCTTGCATAAGAAGTCTCCAGACAACCATGTCTCTTCTCGCAGTTCCTTGGCTATTTCTGATTCACCCTCCACAGGATCCGGAGGATCTTTGAGGAACTTAGCCAACTGCAAAGTTGTCAGGTAGAACAACATTTTGTTCTGCCACTGTTTGAAGTTTGCCCCACCAAACCTTTTCGGTTTTTCTCCATGAGAGACCGGTACTGTGATGTTTCCGTTAGCCATATGTAACTGGAAAATCAACAGGGGTCAATAAGTATACAAAAGAAAAATTGCACAACGATCAATAATGACCTTGTTCAAAGTGATATACTAGGTAACCACTTGTTATTCTATTGGATGGTGGTTCCAAAACACAAGTCCTTGAATTTCAACTAAAGATTCTTTAGAAAAATGAATAAATGAATATTCCCAGAGGACGAGGGGGGTCTGGAGTAACCACTTAAATCCCTGACCACTTAGGCTCTTATCGCTTTTTTGACATAATATTCTTTAAACACTTTTTCAATAGGATCTCTTAGCAATTCAAACCCTGAACTACACTTATTCAATAGAACAAACTATATACGATATGTGTAGATATGTGTAAGTGTCAATCAAGATTGGATGGAATTTCTAGTGTATGATTACACTTTAAATTCTCACCCAAGTATGCAACACACAATCAATTTCAGCTTTATCACTATGTGTATGCTTGTGATAATTGAGCAACCTAATAATAACTTAAATCTATACTACCAAGATTAATGTGTTTCAGTATATGATTTACTAAGTTAATATTAATATGATTTTGCAGTTTATAACAATTCCAAGACTATTTCGTTAGTGTCGCATTCATATCTACGTTCGAACGAGACTGTCCAGTTTGTGTACGTTCGTTTTGCGTTTGATAACGCGTTCGAACGAAGTGTTTCCAGAGAGTTCACATTCGAGTAGCGTTTGATAACGCGTTCGAACGGAATGATTCTAGAGAGTTCACGTTCGTATAGCATTTGAAAACGCGTTCGAACGAACTAAGTCAAAAGGTTTACGTTCGAGTTGCGTTTGAAGATGTGTTCGAACGTTCTTAGGCAGAAGGCTTACGTTTGAGTGGCGTTTGAAGACGCGTTCGAACGTTCTTATGAAATTTCAGATTTAAGCCTTTGCGTTCATCGGGCGTTCGAACGCCCTACGGGTTTTTCATGCACAGTCCGTATTTTTCAAGAAATTTTCTAACCTAGCATGCAAATTACTATCTGACAACACTAGAATGGATAAGTTCTTAAGATTTTTGGTTGATTATTGTCATTAAACAACAATTAACATGCAGCAAACAAATCAAATCCAGAAAAACAAAAGTAGATCTAGTCTAACATTCATAAACCCTAGAACTTTTAAAATAAGAAAAACTTTGTACAATGACGAAATCTTTGATCCGAGTCGAGATAAATCTCTGTCCTTAAGAACTTATCAGCCCAGTCTCGGTGCTCTACGGATTTGTGGCTAATGTTCTCCCAGGATAACCCGGATTCCTCTTGTTCAAGGGGCACACCTTAACAAGATCTTGAACTTGGAATATGGTGGAATACTCTCTGACTCAAGAAAGCAATTAAGACTCTAACTTATAAGATGAAATTCGGATTTCATTTGTATGTATTTAAAGGAACATAATGGCTTCCTTTTATAAGCATGGAAGGGTGCCTAAAGGGCACCCTTTGGGTTAGAGTGTAACCCACCAAAGGGTTGCACCCCTCTTATGCATCCTTTGAGCATATGACCATGTTACACACAAATGAAGGACATGTCCCTAAGGGGTACCAACCAAAGGACATGTCATCTCCTCCATCCAACACAAAATATTTGAATATTTGAAGAATTTACAACAGTCCCGGTCTTGGTCTCGGCCTGGGTCTTGACCCCTGCCCAATTCCTCTCACTGGTACTGGCCCCGACGTGGGTCCCACCCCCATTCCCGACCCGGGGCATCCTCGACCATGACCCTGACCTAGGTCTCGTCCTAGTTCTCGGGCCTGATTTCAAGCCTTACCTAGGTTCATGTTCCTGGATTTAGGCCCCGAAACGACCGGCCCAAGGACCGGGCTAGCCCCGCCTCAACCTAGGTATCGGTTCCCGTCCCGGGTCTGGGTCGTGGGTCTCATCCCCGAATCCATCTTCGGTCCAGGTTGTTTCAGATATTGGGTCTAAAGTTCTGGCCCAATTCGGGTCTCATCTCGGTCCCTACGTCGGGTCTCGCTTCTGGCATCAGAGCTCGGGTTCTGCCACCATTGGTCTCAGCGTTCCCTATGCCGATCCTAGTCTTGCTTACCTGGTCCCCTCCCCTCCAGGTATCGACCCCCAAACCAGTCTTGAAACTGGCCCTGCCCTGGGTTCTTGTTGGGGTGGTGCTCAGAGCGCCAATCCGGCCGTATTTATGTCTGATTCATGAATACGAACATCCCCTTATTCCATAATATTACTTATTTATGGTTGCACCTCTTGTTCTTATATACGTATTCGATCTGATTACGATTAGATTGAAACTAAATGTGGTTTTGATATGTATATATTAGACAAAGGCCCGATAATATATAATGCAGTACACAGTTACAAAGTTAGTTTGTAATTGACATTGGGAAGTGTCACTGCTATATGAATATTATCAAACATAGTTCCTGGTCAAGATTTGCTAACACGGGTCGGTTAGTCAAATCCGTTGAGACCAGTACATGTCGTATATCGAGACTTGGTCCGATGGTTTATCCCAATGAACCATGAGTCTATGGAGACTCGTATAGACGTGTAGGTGTTTATAGTGGATAAACACTGAACGGCTCACCGAAGATTCTTAATGGATGGTACGCCAACGTCAATAAGAATCTTCTCGGGTTGAGTAGCATAGTGGTCCTTCGACTTGAGACACCACTGTGGATGTATGAGACATCCTCCACACTTAGATGGCAGTCACGTCACCGATCTATTTAGATCAGACCTCCGCCTGTTCGTTGGGTGTGGATCGATCCTCAGGATATCCTGTGTGTGTCAAGATAGGATCCGTCAGTTCTGTGTACAGAGCATAGGTAGTCCATATATTATTAGCAGTCTGTTAAATCTGTGGCCACAGTATACATCGGAAGTAAGTTCCGAGTGTTATTTAGAGATTGCTAATAGATACGTCGACGAGATAATACCTATAGAGATTTGACGTTTACATCTATATCTCTGGGATTATCTGGATACCTGTGACGGAGGGATTATACGTATGCAATGACCTCGACCTGTATGATTCAGCTAGTTTATCCGTGATCGTCATAATCTACGGGTGGATAGATTATGGACATGAAATTGGATTTCGTGACGGATATACCTGAATCTAGAGAGTCTCAATAATGAAACATACTCGTAGAGCACTAGAGCAACATTTATGAATAATGATGATTATTTATAAATCGTTTAATCGTTAAACGAAAAATACATGCGAACGGGCCGAACCGTCATTTCCTAATTAATGTGTTTGTATTTAATATATGATATTATTAAATACACATTAATAAATAGTCAAATAAAGGTATTTGACATATATCATCAATATATGTATTTGAGATATTTAAAGTAAATATAATACATATATTTGATATATTTGTATTTAATTAATTATTTAATTATTTAATTGTTAAATGATTAATATAATTAAAATATAAATATATCACCAAATGATAAAGTTAGGAAATGATTATAAGTTGCAATTGTTGACTTATACATTAAAGGAAAAGGTTGTCAAATTGATTTTGACTTCTTAAGATATTTGTTCAAAATTGTTTGAAAAATGAAAAATCTTTTTTCTTTATTTCTTGTTAAATTCGGCCATGACACTTTAAATATAAGAGTTATTTTTTCTTAGTTGCATTTGTTGACTAAATTAAATATCTTTAAAGTTGTTTAGATATTTAATCAAGTTGACTAAATTAAAGTGAAATGAAAATGAAATTAATATTTGTTTTTCCTTTAGTGAAATTCGGCCAAGGCATTTTGTCCAAGTATATATTGTTTTTCATTTCATTTCATTCTTAACCTATACACTTTAAAGAAAAACTCCATTAATGGAAGCAAAGGAAGCTTGTGAGAAAGAAAGAAGAAATCAAAGAAAGCTTGGATTTTAGTGAGTTTTTCCAACTTGCTATTAGAAAGGAAAATGTTCCTTAGGATCTAGGCTTTAACATATGATGTTCTTAGGTTATTTCTTTCTTTATTCTTGTGTTTTTGTTGATGGAAGTTTTGATGGAAGTGTTGAGCATGTATGATGAAGGAAGTTGTGACTATTGTAGTTATAAGCTTTCTTTTAAGGTTTTGGAAACCATGTTGCTAATCTAGAGTTGTTGACCCACTCTTAGATGACCTAGATTTGATCTTGAGTTGTTTCATTGTGTTGAGACTTTGATTGGATGGAAGAAAGAATGATTAAAGTAATTGATTTAACCAATTTGGTCTAATTTGTCCAATTTGAAGAAATTGAAAAATTAGGGTTCATGACCAATTCCAAATTTGGGGCTTTTCATATATGTTGTGTATTTGGATGTGTATATGATGCATATAAAGTTTCATGTTGATTGGATTACATCTTGATGTGTTTTGAGCATGAAATGACAAAAGGCACAAAATGCCCACCATGGGTGCATTCGGCCAATGATAAAATTTGGGGATTTGGTTGCTTTTGGTGTTTTGATGTTTTGAACATGCTAAGTTCATCTTAGAAATGATTTAGAATCATTCAAAATTGATTAGATCAATTTCGGACTAAAATGGACAAAATACCAAAGTAAGGGTAATTTGGTAAATTCACCTAAATATGATTTATTGAATTTTATTTCATAATTTGATTATTGGAATATTAAATAAATATGTTTATTTAATTAATCCGAGAAAAAGTTTTGAAATCGGAAAATACGATTTTCCACCGCTTCCGCTGCGTTACCGGATTTACCCCTAAAAAACCCCTAAAATGGTATCAGAGCGAGTCTGATTCTAGGCCTCCATAAATGATTAGCTTGTTTTATTCAATGTTTAATCATGTTTTCTTGACTTTATACATGCATGTTATAATCTAATTTGATTAGATTTAGGGTGTATGACACTTAATGGAATATCCCCGCTTAATAAGGTTTTAAAGTAACTAGTATTTGGAATACTTGTTTCTTGGTCCGTCTTGTCAATACGGTTTATAAATATCTTTTCGTTGACTACATCCGAGACCGTGCCTCTGCTGTGAGGGTGTAGCTGATAGAAATTTATTTATGCCGAATGTATATTAGATACTAGATAAATTCAAGCGAAAGCGGAATCCTGAACGTGCCCTAGCTGTCAGGGTTACGCAAGTAACTTGAGTTTATCATTGACAAGTTTAACCTTGGTACGTCTCCTTGTGGGCCTGCCTTCGCAGCGACAACGAGAAACGGCCAGGACCGGAACCTTGGAGTCACTAGTGAGTGATTGACAATTAGTTGTCTACCTGTGAATATACGTCGGCGAGACCGTGCCTCTGCTGTGAGTCGAAATATATTCATGGGGTCCTCTTCCCATTATGGAATTCGATTTAATTATTGAATTCTCGTCTTTTCGTTGGGGATTACGGCATTACGTAAAAATAGTGGGAGGCACTGCTAAGTTTAAAATATTCCATAACTTAGGCAGTGTATGTTATTATGGAAATTGCCGCTTATTTGTTTCCTTATTCTATTGTTTATCTAGAATTAAACTTTTATTTACTGCACACATATTTTGATATGTTATCTGACTTGACTCTTGGTTGCAGTTATTCTAGAATAGGTTCTAGATACTACTAGACTAGGATATTATTAGATTGGTCTGAACCATCGGGAACTATTGTTCCGATTTTCTTCAAAAAAAAGATGGTTAATGACTTAGTTTCTAAGTCATGATAGATAATCTAGATAGATATCCCCTTTAGGATATAATACTTTAGAGACAATAGTTTCTTATGCAGTAAGAATTGACTTGAATTAGTTCATGTCTCGAGATTCTTGACTGGCATTTAGAAAGCCCTATTAGGTATTTGTTTATCTAGTAATGACGTTTCTAAGCTTTAATTACCTTAGAGAGGTAATGTGTCTGACACAATTTGCTAATCAGTTATTTACAATTGTTGTGAATAGTTGAATGCAAATAGTAAAGCTAAAGAAAGGAGATGCGTATATTTGTGTATAGAAAATATCGATTTTCACAATACTACAACTATAGGTATTGGATACCAGATCTCCCGTCTAGTTATTTGAAATATTGGTTAACGATTGTTTTGATATTTGATATCGGAACTTGCGACTATTGGATAGTCACTTGTTCTTTATAAACAATTGTTACATATTTTATAATAACTAGTAGTGTCATTGACGTAGAGATAAACAAAAAAGAAATTATTCGGTAAAGTAAATAATTTAGAACGGTGCTTTATGAGTTTAATCACTTAAGCATTGGATGCTTATTCCGTATGGTAAATGATGGTTTGATACTAGATCACACTACACATCCTTATCCATTTAATGAATATTGTATTCAAGAAAGTGATTAAGATCTCGTTTAACCAATGATTGTCATTGGACCACCAAATTATTTAACTGATACATTGGATGTATGTAGTTTTATAAATAATAATTGCTTAAGGTAGTTTTCTTTATTTCGTAACTTAGTTGATGAATTGTCATAACTTAGTTACGTGTTTCTGAAGGAACACATATTGAAAGTCTTGAAAGTATCAAGTACTTTCAATCCGTTCTGATGAAACGTAGATTGAACATTTTTGACTTGTTCAAATATATTCAATCTAAAGGTTTAGAGAATTCTATCCTCAAAATTCATAACATGTCTTTGAACTGTTCAAAGATCTTTGATACGATCAAACGTATGAATTTAAAGCAATTAGTTCTAAGGTTATTTAGTGAATATGATTCATATTCAATATTGTTCTTCCACGATTCCATCTTGATGGAATTGAGTAGTGGGAGCAATCGAATCTTATATGATTTGATTCGTCTGATATTGAAGTTACCGAATTAGTTTCAATACTCTTGGGGTTATACTCCAGTAACACTAATTCATCTCTTTAATTAATGTTCCATTATTTTCTACAGTTGCATATATGATATGTATAGGTAGAAAATTTGAATCTTGAAAAGTTTGAGATTTCAATCTTTCTTTTATATAATAGTTATATAATGGAAATTACTTACACCTCGGAGGTATAAGTAAAAGTTTATCGTTTATTCTGTTTAATAGAATATTGTATTCTATTTAATAGAATATCTTTCCTACGATTCTAAGTAATAAAATCGTTTTATTACTTGGTGTGTAACATCAGATGTTAACTATTGTAGAAAAGACTTGACTTATTGAAGTCAAATGTGAGAATGATAAATTATAAATGGAACTATGTAATTAATAAGATGAAACAACCCTTATACATCTTCCGTACAAGTCCAATAGGATAACAGAATCATTCACGAGTATTTGATACTTAATGGTTCCGTTGTTTTCTTATTGAAGAAAAATTATCCTATGACTTTTAATGGAAGCGATATTTGATATCGATTCTGGAAGTTCACCATTGAACCTTAGATCTAAGATTGTTCATAGCTTACTATGATCAAGTTTTGAACTTGATTACGCTTTCATTATGAATTAGTTCATGATATGTGCTAATTGTTTGCACAACGGAAGCAATGTGAGCTTATTAAAGGTTTGACCTTTATAGTATGACAGTGAGAAAAGTTATACTCAGCAATCTATTGTAGATTCTGAGAAAACTTATCTCTAGTCACACTAATTGAACAATTAAAGATATATTGGTTAATGTTGATAATAAACTGTATATTTTAGCTAAAGAATGCAAAGTGGCGTTTTTGGATGACTTATTCAGATAAGAGATCAGTTGTGATTTCCTTATTTGAAGAATCATTCTGAAATGGCCCTAGAGTTTGTGTTCTGCTGAGATCGCAGTTTAGTGTGCTAGCTTATAGAGCCTATTGTAGACTCGGATAAGTCTTCCAGAAATATGTGTTCTCTATTTTTGATATCGTCAGATTGTCTGATCTTGTCAAAGTATATAGAATACATATGTGATTAGAAGGGTTAGTGGGAGCGTACATATTACTTTCTAGTGTTATATATCTTAACGACATTGTCATTATTATAGTAATAATGAGATGTTTATGAGGTAAAAGATTTACCTAAGTCTTCTTTACTCCGTGAAAGCAGTGGGAGTAGTCTCTGTTATATTGATATAAAGTTTTATATATGATATAAAACTTGGAGACTTGTGAGATACCCTATTAGTCGTACATTAGATATGATCTAATGAAGGACATAACAAGGCTATCTGTATGACAGTTAGTATAACTGTTCGACAGTTATTGTATGTCTTATACATAGTATTCATTTCGTAAAGGATGATTCCTTTTTCGAAAGAGATATTGATTAGAATGTCTAAACAATATTATGTATCATTTGATGATGACATAATGAATACTTTATTATGTGCGATTATCGATGTCGATTTAATCGTAATTGTTACGAGTTATTTTGACATCCTATAGACCATATGATGGATCTTGAAACACGTTCTTTGTGATCTTTGAGATATTAAGAACGAGTTTCTAATTCATGGAGAATATAGTCTGCAACCATTAGGGTCATATTAGTTTTGAGACTAATTATGACGTTAGACAGTCTACGTCATAAAGAGTCACAAAAGATGCAGTGGGAGTGTCACGAAGGATTCTACTATTTAGTGGAATCAAATGCAACTTTTGAAGTATTGACTTATGAAGTTGCATAGTGACCTTTTAAATTAGAAGTTTTTGAATTGTTATTGTGCTTGCGGTTGTCTTCATAGTATTTGGATTTGATCCTTAAATACTTGGACAACTCAGTAGCGTAGCTATAGCACAATACTGATGTAGCATCAGAGTCATATTAATGTATAATCTAGATTCTACAAAATATGAATGATGCTGACTATGGAAACGATAGAGTTTGTTTGACAAACTCAATATGTCATAGCGGACTTGTTTTTGTTGCCTACCTCTTAAGTACTGGGTGAGCTTTTGAGGACCATGTGCATACGATGCACATTGAGACGTGTATATGATACCGTGGATTGGCACTAGAGCAAGTGGGAGAAATTGTTGGGGTTGGTGCTCAGAGCGCCAATCCGGACCGTATTTATGTCTGATTCATGAATACGAACATCCCCTTATTCCATAATATTACTTATTTATGGTTGCACCTCTTGTTCTTATATACGTATTCGATCTGATTACGATTAGATTGAAACTAAATGTGGTTTAGTGATATGTATATATTAGACAAAGGCCCGATAATATATAATGCAGTACACAGTTACAAAGTTAGTTTGTAATTGACATTGGGAAGTGTCACTGCTATATGAATATTATCAAACATAGTTCCTGGTCAAGATTTGCTAACACGGGTCGGTTAGTCAAATCCGTTGAGACCAGTACATGTCGTATATCGAGACTTGGTCCGATGGTTTATCCCAATGAACCATGAGTCTATGGAGACTCGTATAGACGTGTAGGTGTTTATAGTGGATAAACACTGAACGGCTCACCGAAGATTCTTAATGGATGGTACGCCAACGTCAATAAGAATCTTCTCGGGTTGAGTAGCATAGTGGTCCTTCGACTTGAGACACCACTGTGGATGTATGAGACATCCTCCACACTTAGATGGCAGTCACGTCACCGATCTATTTAGATCAGACCTCCGCCTGTTCGTTGGGTGTGGATCGATCCTCAGGATATCCTGTGTGTGTCAAGATAGGATCCGTCAGTTCTGTGTACAGAGCATAGGTAGTCCATATATATTTAGCAGTCTGTTAAATCTGTGGCCACAGTATACATCGGAAGTAAGTTCCGAGTGTTATTTAGAGATTGCTAATAGATACGTCGACGAGATAATACCTATAGAGATTTGACGTTTACATCTATATCTCTGGGATTATCTGGATACCTGTGACGGAGGGATTATACGTATGCAATGACCTCGACCTGTATGATTCAGCTAGTTTACGTGATCGTCATAATCTACGGGTGGATAGATTATGGACATGAAATTGGATTTCGTGACGGATATACCTGAATCTAGAGAGTCTCAATAATGAAACATACTCGTAGAGCACTAGAGCAACATTTATGAATAATGATGATTATTTATAAATCGTTTAATCGTTAAACGAAAAATACATGCGAACGGGCCGAACCGTCATTTCCTAATTAATGTGTATTTGTATTTAATATATGATATTATTAAATACACATTAATAAATAGTCAAATAAAGGTATTTGACATATATCATCAATATATGTATTTGAGATATTTAAAGTAAATATAATACATATATTTGATATATTTGTATTTAATTAATTATTTAATTATTTAATTGTTAAATGATTAATATAATTAAAATATAAATATATCACCAAATGATAAAGTTAGGAAATGATTATAAGTTGCAATTGTTGACTTATACATTAAAGGAAAAGGTTGTCAAATTGATTTTGACTTCTTAAGATATTTGTTCAAAATTGTTTGAAAAATGAAAATATCTTTTTCCTTTATTTCTGTTAAATTTCGGCCATACACTTTAAATATAAGAGTTATATTTTTCTAAGTTGCATTTTTGACTAAATTAAATATCTTAAAGTTGTTTTTGGATATTTAACCAAGTTGACTAAATTAAAGTGAATGAAATGAAAATGAAATACAATATTTGTTTTTCCTTTAGTGAATTCGGCCAAGGCATTCCTTGTCCAAGTATATATTGTTTTTCATTTCATTTCATCTAACCTAACACACTTTAAAGAAAAACTCCATTAATGGAAGCAAAGGAAGCTTGTGAGAAAGAAAGAAGAAATCAAAGAAAGCTTGGATTTTAGTGAGTTTTTCCAACTTCTATTAGAAAGGAAAATGTTCCTTAGGATCTAGGCTTTAACATATGATGTTCTTAGGTATTTCTTTCTTTATTCCTTGTGTTTTTGTTGATGGAAGTTTTGATGAAGAAGTGTTGAGCATGTATGATGAAGGAAGGTTGTGACTATTGTAGTTATAAGCTTTCTTTTAAGGTTTTGGAAACCATGTTGCTAATCTAGAGTTGTTGACCCACTCTTAGATGACCTAGATTTGATCTTGAGTTGTTTCATTGTGTTGAGACTTTGATTGGATGGAGGAAGAAAGATGATTAAAGTAATTGATTTAACCAATTTGGTCTAATTTGTCCAATTTGAAGAAATTGAAAAATTAGGGTTCATGACCAATTCCAAATTTGGGGCTTTTCATATATGTTGTGTATTTGGATGTGTATATGATGCATATAAAGTTTCATGTTGATTGGATTACATTTGATGTGTTTTGAGCATGAAATGACAAAGGCACAAAATGCCCACCATTGGGAGCATTCGGCCAAGTGATAAAATTTGGGGATTTGGTTGCTTTTGGTGTTTTGATGTTTTGAACATGCTAAGTTCATCTTAGAAATGATTTAGAATCATTCAAAATTGATTAGATCAATTTCGGACTAAAATGGACAAAATACCAAAGTAAGGGTAATTTGGTAAATTCATCCTAAATATGATTATTGAATTTTATTTCATAATTTGAATATTGGAATATTAAATAAATATGTTTATTTAATTAATCCGAGAAAAAGTTTTGAAATCGGAAAATACGATTTTCCACCGCTTCCGCTGCGTTACCGGATTCACCCCCTAAAAAACCCCTACAGTTCTAACCCCAACCATGGTCCCAACCTCGACCTTGACTGCAACCTTATGATAAAAATCAGACATAGATCCCTTTTTACCTAAAAAATATGAATCCCTATAATATCAATATCTTGAATCATTTGGTCAAGATTTGGACTATTTTTCATATAATAAATCATAATCGATATAATAAATCTCGATTCATCCCAACCGATTTACCATCTCTATCCCAATTGAATTTGAAAATTTAAGCGATTATTTGAAATGACCTTGTGTTTATTAAATTTATAAAAGTTCACCAATTAATGTTTAAAATTAAAAATTGTCCATGGTTTATACCTTCAAAACAAAACAAAAGGTGTGCACTACCAGAATTGAGAGAAATTTTTTTTAGTTATGGTTATGTAAGATTCAATTACGAAATCAAATCTGACATGCATAGTTGATTGAATTAATGTGACTATCTTAATCGTTGTCAACACATATTAATGAATAGATTTACTATTACTAAATAGATTTACTATTAATTATAATAAATAGATTTACTATTAATGAATATTAAAATTGTGATATATAAATTTTTATCTGAATTTTTTTAAATTATATTATAGTTTAAATGTGCTTCAGTTAGTCCAAGTTTCTTGCTATGTCAATGGGTTAATGGTTGATATCGAAATTTGAAGACTAAAAATAATATTTAATGATTTTAATTCATGTATTATTGGATTACATGAAATCAGTTACTTAAGTTTATGCCAAAAATTTATATTAAAATTGTTGACAGAAGAAAGTCACCATAGAGCAAAGTTTCCCTAAAGCAAATGAGCAAAGTGGGAAAAGACAAAGCCAAGCGGGGCGATGAAGGGAAGAGCGATCAGAGCAGTCATGGGCGACGAGGGGAAGAGCGATCAGAGCGATCACCAGATGACACATCGATGAAGGCGATAGAGGACTCAGACCGACCGAACACATGATCCCACGATTACAGCAGTTAGGCAGTTTCCCTCCATGATCAAGCAGTTATAGGGCACAACTCAACACTTGGAGGCACGACCAGGCAGTCACAGGGAAGTTAAGGACTGAAACCATCCAAGCAGTTTACAAATTCTACTATAAAAGACTCAGGCATGTGAAGGGGAAAAACCCCGATCAAATGAAGACTCAAACGAGCATCTTATTTTTTATTTCGTAGTTTTATAATCTTTAGGACTTTAATTTGTGCGCTTGTGCCCCATGGAGGTTTATTCACTTAATCAAACACCCATTTGCTGGGAGTTTGTCTCAGAAGGTTTGAACCTTACACGCTCTTCTTTTTTTTAGCAGAAAAATCTTGCAAACATTTTTTTGGGGACCTCAGTGGGAGCATTGGTGTAAGAAGTGGAGATGCCTCCGAAAAGAAACACTCAAACTGGTTCAAGTGCGGAGGAAGGAGGACTGTAACAAACCAACCAGCCCCACGTTCAGCCGTAGTGGGTCACTTCGAGGGTCTGGTGGACGCTAGTCGATAGAATCTATGCGAGAGCTCAGCCCTAATGCGGTTCGTGCATTGTTCGGTGAATTTACACATGACGTTGTTGAGCAGGTTAGGCTTCAAAATGCTCATATCATAGATAAGTTCACTTCTATTAGTAACTCACATTATGAAAATATGGCTAAACACTTAAGCTCAATAAATGAATTGTTGGCCAAATGTGTAAACGGGGGGACAACCCTGTCGTGGACTACACCTTCCCCTGCACCAAGTAGTCATGAGGCTGGTCCGAGCAATATTCCCCCACAAGGGATCACCGTCTCTACCACTTCCCGGGGAGGAGTAAGTCCTGGAGACGATGGCCTATATCTAGGGCCGAACCTATACCAAGGGCCAAATATGGTAACAACATGAATTGGTGTTGCCCCAATGTCCCCAGGATTCTCAGGGACAGAATCACGACTATGTCCCACTTGTGAGAGGACCACAACAACCACCCATAGCAATGTCATTCAATGGCAATGACATGTTGAGAGTGTTGGAGTTCTACGGTCCCGAGGATCGAATAACAAGCATAAAAACACATGTGAATACAATCAACGAAGTTGCGGAATAGTTACAATGATCGGTTGAGGCGATGCGGTGAAGAAAAAAAATCATTTTGTGCCCTCCTAGAGTGCTCGGCAGTGGCAGTTTCTGTCCTCCATGGATTCGCCTTTGGTGGTCCTTCATCAAGCTCCAAGCTTTTTTAAATGATCCCAAGCTCACAAGTGGGTTTCCCTATCACCTTTGTATGTCTCCTTTGTGTGCTAGCACTCTTGATTTTGCAACAAAATCATCACATTTCATCTCCTATGGCTCTCGGTTTTAGGCAGAAAACAGAAGAGAAAATGAAGCCCCTTGGGCGTGTGAGAAGAGAAGAGAGAAAGAAGAGAGAGTTGTCTTGGTTGGTAGCAAAAAGTGTATATAATACACAAAATTCATTTTCAAAAAATCAATAAATGATTTACCAAAAATTTGGCTTTCTAAAGTCAAACAATAAAGCCATCCAACAACTCCAACAACTTCAATCAATCACATCAATCAAGTGACAAGTTGTCACATCAATTGATTGACAATTGATTTGACGCTTGATGTGACTTGCGTGCCGCACTCGAATTCGAAATGCAAATACGCTTGCAAACACTCGCGGGCTCGGGTCCGCTTATTCCAAATTAACGAATTTTCCGTTGTGACGTAATTAAATGATTATGCCTAGCGAAATCACTATCCACATCGCTAACGAATTAATTCTAAATTAACTCGTTCACCCGAATTAAAATCTAATTTCAATTCCGCGTCGAAATCCAATTTCGTATAATATATCGAATATATTATTTTATCGATTAATTCCAAATTAATCGTTATCTCTCTTTAAATGATATTTTATCCCAGATAAAATATCTCCGCAATTAATCCCAGATTAATTCTCTCTCTCATCTAATTAATCCCAAATTAATTAAAGTGCGAGTCATACGTCATCGGTGAATCTTCGGGAAGCGACCCATGAGATCCCCAGATATGTTGGCAGTAAATTCGGTCGTCGGACTATCCGAACACGTAAGTACCTAGTACTACGTTTATATCGATTTACAAGACAAGGTTGGCTTCTAGCAAAGCGCCATGCCTACCCAATTCTCCAGAAACATCCTTACATGAATATAGTGATCTATATCAGGCGTAGTATACGTAGTATTGCGTATATCGATCTAGTATCGGATGATCACATGCAAGGCCTGGGGCTGGTACAGTGTCTGCCCCGTACGAAGCATATATCGGATCACAAGAAACTAGTCTCTTTATTATTGGATAATCATGACCAAGTCATATTATCCCGATGGTTGCAACCCTTAGAGAACCAGTTCTGTATCCCTACGTGATCATCATCTCCATATGAACTGGAGTGATACTTACTTCCGTCTTGACATCACACCCAACACACTACGATTCTCAATATAACCCAGCAGAGGCGTACACAGAACCTGTTAAAGCCCTGGACGACCAAAACCAAAGCATATTGATTGTCGCAAGTATTAGCGGTGCAAGTCTCAGGTTAAGACCAAATACACCTACCCTGATTTCGGACTTTCATAGACACATAGTCATACTACCAATGAATTTCGAGGGGGTATATCTAGAGCGAAGCTATTTCCTGTACCATCAATAAAACACAAACTCCTATTACACTTGCATGAGTATCCTATCCCACAATATATGAGAACTATGTCGTTATGCCCTCACAACGGGCACATGTGTATACTAGTCTTTTATACATTATCGATGTCCAATCTCGATAATACTCTGACTAGGGATATTTAATGATTTATCCTTCATGGATTAATACTGTCTCATATCTTCTCAATCCAGGAACAAATCATAAGGACCTTCCTATCATTTATACATCTTGGTGATCTAATCACAAATGATAAGAGAGCAATCTCCTTTGTCACATAATTAATTTATACAACAACACCATGATCTGTACAAATAGTGACGCTATGGGTCATAATTGTCCAACAATCTCCCACTTGGCCAATAGTTCATAATTGTCTGAACTATGTACGGTTCGCTCAAACTGCTGAGAAAAGGCTTTCGTCAGTGGATTTACATGATTATCATCTGATGCGATTCATACGATCATCACATCGCTATGATGTATGATCCGAACAATTCAGATGAATATCGAAGTATATATCCGGATCGTTGATGAGACCATTAATTCTTTAGCCTGCGCTGTAGCCTAGCTCAACTGCTAATAGAACTATATCTAATCTAATTAGATTTTTTATCGACCCAAATGGCTTCTATTGCTGCCTCAGCTGCAGCAATAACCCGCATTTGTTGTTTATTCGGTAACAATATCTTGCTTGGAAGATTTCCAGCTCACTGTTCCGTTATTCAAACTATATAGTACCGTTTGCAACTTATAGTCGTCGTTATCGGTTAGGAAACTTGTTACAGTGATCCCAGTCACTTAAAGTTCTCATTCTCCATAGTGTAAGATTGCATCCTTAGTTCTATAAGATACTAAAGGATGTTCTTAACATCAATCCATTGACTATCACATGGATTGGCCTGATTGTGAATCCATATGCTTAAAGCGTATGAGACACCAGGTCGCGTACATATATTAATGTACGATTTCTCGGAGAGTGTTAACAACCTTTGGATCTTTCCCAGAAGATCTTTATTCCTAGAATAAAGGTTGTTTCTCCCAAGAAGTCTACGGAGAATTATCATGAAAGCCAAGCTTTCACCGATTGCATTTATGGGAATATCATTTCCAAGAAATAACATATTATCATTATGTATAGGACATTTATTTTCAGTGTGCTCCCACTAACCTCCTTATATACACAAGAATCATTTTCATTTTGAATTAAATCATAAACTATTATGATTACATCAAAACGATAATTCCAAGAACCTAATGTTTGCTTCAATCCAAACATTGATCGATTAACCTGCAAAGCTTGTTTGCTAGTTTTGGGTACGACAAAACCGTCAGGATGTTGTAAACATCCTCCAAAAGGTTTCCGTTTAAGGAAAGCGATTTTCCCGTTCAGCTGTCATATTTCATAAATGAAACATGCAGCATTAGCAAACATTATCCAAATGGATTTACCAATGGCAACAAGTAAAAGGTTTCGTCGTAATCGACACAATGTTGATAACGATACCTTTCTGCTAAAAGCCTAGCTTTATACGTTGGTATGTTGCTATCCATGTATGTCTTCCTTGAAGACTAATATAGTACCAATAGGCACAATGCATTGCGGTACATCAACTAGTATCCAAACTAAGTTGATATACATGGAATCCATTTCAGATTCATGGAACTTTGCCATAATAGGGAGTCGATACCTTGTATCACTTCCTCATACGTAGTCAGTTGGTATTCCTCAAAAGATTGACATCTTTATGAGGTGAGATTAGAAACCAATACCCCAAGTTGTTTTCTGACTCACTCCGACTTACGCGGTTCTTGTGTATTCGAATATTACTAGTATAGTTTCATCGTTGATGAACTATTTATGTTCCATTAAGATTCGGTGCCAGTAATAGTGTTACTCCGATTTTCATCAAGTTTTACTATCCTCCCACTTACCACTGCATATCGGTATTGTAGCCTCTTAGGAAAACCGCATGGTGAGCAACAATTACATTGTTCTCTTGTGAGTTGTATAAGTACTATACTTTGGTATCCCTAGGATAACCTACAATTGGCATTTATTCGATTTGGGTTTTAGTTTGGTATCATCCAAACATATGCCTAGCATACCCAAATCTTTTCAGGAATGAGAAACCCGACTTCTTTCCTGTTCATATCTAATATGAAGTCTGTCAAACAGATTTTTATGGAACCTTATTCTAAATAAGTTATGCACTGTTATGCGTATCCGTTGAAGGAAATGGTAGCTCAGAGCGACTCATGACTAACCTTATCATGTCCAACAAAATTCGGTTTATCCTGTTCGGACACACCGTCAAATTGACGTGTTCCGGGAGGAGTCCTCATTGAATGAATACTATACTCTTTCAAGTATGAAGAAACTTGTTACTTAAGTATTTTCATCATGATCTAACCATGACGATTTAATACTTTAGCCGATCTTTTGTCTACTTCATGTCAAAACTATAAAGTTTTCTGATTTGTGTTCTAAAAGAGAAACATAACCATAACGCGATGCCACATCCGTAAAGGTCACGAAATATTCATATCCACCTCTAGCCTAGCTAGACATGGGCCCACTTGTTTCACTATGAACTAGGGCTAACAGATCGGTGACATTTACACTTTTACCGAGTAAAGGTGTTTTAGGCACTTTGCCCAAAAAACTAGATTCGTAGACTTTATTTGAATAGAATCAAATCAGTCCTAGTACCCACTCTTCGAAAGTGTGGATATACGATTTTTGTTTAATTGTGTCCCAGACAATAATGCCATAATATGTTTCATCTGATCAAATCAGTTTGAGCTATTTGTTTGTCATGTTATATGTTTGAGATTTTATTTATATTCAAAATATAAATGCTGTTATTCACATCTAATGTGTTTATCTCAATATCATCTTTATATAATAAAATATTTTAGTGTTCTAGAATATAAAGGTACACCCGCAGCGGGTTAAACACTGATATAAAGATAATGTTTCTAGTCAAACTAGTTACATTATAACAGTTTACAAATTTAAGTACACACCCGAAGGGTAGTTCCTAAATATAGGTATCTACGGTTAAAACAATGACTTTTGTCCCGTTTCCAATTCATAGATTAATCTCAATCTGAAGTCAGTATCCTGCTCATAGCAGATTCTGAACATCAGTATATATTTATGTATCACACTAAGTATTTAAAATCCAATTTTAATACTAGTAATGAACATATTTATGACAAACATATTTGAAGTCAGAGCCTCGCACCGTCTTCAATTCCTTCATGTCTGCTTTGTCCAAACGGCAGTCACGCTTCCGCGATCCCGTTTGCCACAATTTAGGGAGACATTTTGGATATGTCATTTGTCTTCCCAGAAGATTATAATGATTTTACCTTTGCCATTTTCAACACCCCAGAAGTCTTTGGCCAGCCTTGGCCTTCTAGAATATCGAAGTAAGGTGCGACTTGCGCTACTTGCCTTATTGCAAAGTTTGGCTATGTCTCCTTGAGAATAGCCATTAACTCTCCAAGAGTTTTGTATTGCAATTAATACTTCTTAGATCTAAAAATAGATCTTTGAAGATCCTTCAATTTCATTATCATACTTTAAAGATCTAGTCCTTAGTTCTGATTAAGAAATTAAGGAGTCTATTTGACAAGCTTAATGGATTAAGCACTAAAGTTATCATCACATGAATCTTCCAAAGATCATGCTCTATTATTTGCTTAATTCCGGGCTTAGGCCTAATATGTTATTTTATCAAATAAAGTAACTTATTAGTTTCCAGGACCATCCTGAAATTTATTCCCAATTTGAAAATTAAACCATTTAAAAAACATTTTCCCTAGGATTATGTTTTAAATGTCAATCTTTCAATTTTATCTTGATTCTAATAGTCCAACTATTTAATCAACGATTTAGGTACTATTTATTATAATGATTATTATAGTCCAACTATTTAATCAACTATAATTTAATTGTTTGAATACAGTCCAACTTTTATTTAAAACAACAATTTAATATTAGTCCAACTAACATTTAATTTAACGACGAAAGATATTTGATTGAGCGCGTAAGGCAAGTAATAAACGAATATTGTAAATTTAATTCTTGCCTCCCACTATTTTTCGGCGAGCCTCTAACCCTCTGTCGAGTACTCGGGAAACCGTGTTTCCTAGTGGGCTAGGATCCCGTTAAATATCACACAATCTTGACTTTGGCCAACAAATTGTATGATAATTAACTAGGCAGATCTCTAAGATCAATTGGATCTAGTCCAATTCCTAGATCCAGTAGGGGACATCCAAGTCCGAAACATATATCTTATATATGCCAATATATCCAATATATTGCCTAACTCTTTTCCTCTGAATCAACTAAGCCTTGGCTTTGGCACAACAAACTTAGTGATCCCAGTTAAGGGTGACCCATTGACCATGGAAAGCTTCGTAATCAATGTCGATGGACAAGAAGTGATCTTGACTTTGGTCAACAAATCACGACTTGGACAAGACACCGATATGGAACAAAGCTCTCGTGATTCAAACACATCCGCAACGGACAAAGGCCTTGACTTTGGCCAACAAACCAATGCCAGTCTTGGATCTTGAGTAAGAATCACTCAATGGAAGGAAAAACGCTTAATATTTTGTGAGGGTTTTTCGCGTGCAAATTGGCAACCAATTTATTATCTTTGTTAGGTCTCATCATCATACACCCTTAAACATGCATTCTAAACACATACTAAAGCGTGTATAATTAAATAATAATGATATGCAGATGGGTACTTAACACATTGATCCTAGATCAAATCTCTCCATTTCCTCTCTCCCGCTAGCACAAGTATTTACTTCTACCTGTTACACTACACTTCTAAAGAAACCTCATTTACATTGAGGGGAATAGGTGAGAAGAGAAATACATAGAGTAAGGAGGTAATAGGCTGGACACGCAGGTCCAATTAATAAATTCTAAATTTATTACAACAATTTCTAAAATTACCCCACCCATCTAATATCCATCCGATATACATTATTCATGCATCGCAACCATGTATTCACACAAGCATGTTATCAATCAATCTAATCCAATTAATTAATCTGATAATTAATGACCATCCAATGTTCAATCAACGATTTGATTTTACGCGAGTCAAACTCGTTTTGCGAATAAGTACTCAAAGTACGAATTCTTGAATTAAATTAAACTACAAAATTAAATCCAATTTAATATGTATTTAATACTAATTCGCTATTTAGTTCCAAATTAAATACTACACTTATTTGACGAACCTTTACGACTTAAATTCCAAATTTAATCGTTACGGGTCTCAAAGCCCGATTAACGTCCAACGTTAATTTAATTAAAGTCCAATGGACTTTTAATTAATTTCTTTAAGTCGTGGACTTTTGGTCAACTCAGGTCAAACCCAATAACCAAAGCCCAATCAAGGAGTAACCCCATAAGCCTAGAAATCAATTTAGGCCCATTAGGCCCAATTAAATAATTAAGGTCTATTAGTCGCATTTGGGCTTTATGGAAGCGGTTTTGGGCCCAATTGGATCCAACCAATTTAGCCTAAACCTAACTTGGTACAACCAAGCCAAATTAGCCCATTTACAACAATACAAGCCCAAATCCAATTTAAGCCCATTTAATTAAACACAAAAATTCCAAATTTCATATTTAATTAAACTAAAGTGTATAGCATAATTAATCATATAAATCAATATTTCCAAATCATCAATTTACACAATTAATCATGCTCAATTACATCAATAAGTGTCCAACACATTTTGATCAAAAAATCAAACCCAAACATGCTATAAAACTCTCGGTTTTTAGGGGGTTAATGTCCAATTTTAAATCCAATCCAATTGAATCCAATTCAACATCAAATCATCATTCCCAATTGATTCCAAGTCATCCAATGAATCAAAATAAAAAAACCAAGACATTTATGGCACTCATCATTTTCGGCTAAGCCTAAAATTTGGGCAAATTTATTCCAAATAATTTTTCATGAAATTGATCCAATCAATCTTCAATTCAACATCATTTAAGCATATTCAATCAAAAAATTTAACCAAATCATGCTCAAAATCAATTTACCCAATTTTAAACCCTAAATCAAGTTTCATGCTTTTACTCGCTCTGATACCATTGTTGGAGTTCTACGGTCCCGAGGATCGAATAACAAGCATAAAAACACATGTGAATACAATCAACGAAGTTGCGGAATACTTACAATGATCGGTTGAGGCGATGCGGTGAAGAATAAAAATCATTTTGTGCCCTCCTAGAGTGCTCGGCAATGGCAGTTTCTGTCCTCCATGGATTCGCCTTTGGTGGTCCTTCATTAAGCTCCAAGCTTTTTTAAATGATCCCAAGCTCACAAGTGGGTTTCCCTATCACCTTTGTATGTCTCCTTTGTGTGCTAGAACTCTTGATTTTGCAACAAAATCATCACATTTCATCTCCTATGGCTCTCGGTTTTTAGGCAGAAAACAGAAGAGAAAATGAAGCCCCTTGGGCGTGTGAGAAGAGAAGAGAGAAGGAAGAGAGAGTTGTCTTGGTTGGTAGAAAAAAGTGTATCTAATACACAAAATTCATTTTCAAAAAATCAATAAATGATTTACCAAAAATTTGGCTTTCTAAAGTCAAACAATAAAGCCATCCAACAACTCCAACAACTTCAATCAATCAAGTGACAAGTTGTCACATCAATTGATTGACGATTGATTTTACGCTTGATGTGACTTACGTGCCGCACTCGAATTCGAAATGCAAATGCGCTCGCAAACACTCGCGGGCTCGGGTTCGCTAATTCCAAATTAATGAATTTTCAGTTGCGACGTAATTAAATGATTATGCCTAGCGAAATCACTATTCACATCGCTAACGAATTAATTCTAAATTAACTCGTTCGCCCAAATTAAAATCTAATTTCAATTCCGCGTCGAAATCCAATTTTGTATAATATATCGAATATATTATTTTATCGATTAATTCCAAATTAATCGTTATCTCTCTTTAAATGATATTTTATCCCAGATAAAATATCTCCGCAATTAATCCCAGATTAATTTTCTCTCTCATCTAATTAATCTCAGATTAATTAAATTATGAGTCATACGTCATCGGTTAATCTTCGGGAAGCGACCCATGAGATCCCCGGATATATTGGCAGTAAATTCGGTCGTCGGACTATCCGAACACGTAAGTACCTAGTACTACGTTTATATCGATTTACAAGACAAGGTTGGCTTCTAGCAAAGCGCCATGCCTACCCAATTCTCCAGAAACATCCTTACATGAATATAGTGATCTATATCAGGCGTAGTATACGTAGTATTGCGTATATCGATCCAGTATCAGATGATCACATGCAAGGCCTGGGGCTGGTTCAGTGTCTGCCTCATACGAAGCATATATCAGATCACAACCAACTAGTCTCTTTATTATCGGATAATCATGACCAAGTCATATTATCCCGATGGTTGCAACCCTTAGAGAACCAGTTCTGTATCCCTACGCGATCATCATCTCCATATGACTGGAGTGATGCTTCCGTCTTGACATCACACCCAACACACTACGATTCTCAATATACCTTGCAGAGGCGTACACAGAACCTGTTAAAGCCCTGGACGACCAAAACCAAAGCATATTGATTGTCGCAAGTATTAGCGGTGCAAGTCCCAAGTTAAGACCAAATACACCTACCCTGATTTCGGACTTCCATAGACACATAGTCATACTACCAATGGAATTCCGAGGGGGTCTATCTAGAGCGAAGCTGTTTCCTGTACCATCGGTAAAACATAACCTCCTATTACACTTGCATGAGTATCCTATACCCAAATTTATGAGAACTATGTCGTTATGCCCTCACAACGGGCACATGTGTAATACTAGTCTTTTATACATTATCGATGTCCAATCTCGATAATACTCTGACTAGGGATATTTAATGATTTATCCTTCGTGGATTGATACTGTCTCATGTCTTCTCAATCCAGGAACAAATCATAAGGACCTCATATCATTTATACATCTTGGTGATCTAATCACAAATGATAAGAGAGCAATCTCCTTTGTCACATAGTTAATTTGTACAACAACACCATGATCTGTACAAATAGTGACGCTAACAGATGACCGAAATTATTCAAAATCAATTCTGTCTGGGAGTACGGCCAATTCGACCGAGGTATCGGAAGCCATATCCAGATTGGATGGATGTGGCGTGGGCCTATGAATTACAAAGTACCAGATTTTTCTCTGTTTACAGGATCTGGGGAAGTTTCCACTATGGAACACATAGGGCGATTTACCCTTCAGTGTGGAGAAATAACTGATTTCCACAAGTTGATGTTATTCCATGGCTCGCTGTCAGGAGTAGCTTTCTCCTGGTATGTCAGCCTGCCGGCCAACTCAGTAGAAAATTAGCAACAAATAGAATAAATGTTCCATGCACAATTCTTCAAGGCCGAATCTGAAGTGGCCTTAGCCGATTTGGGAAACTTGAGACATTTTCCAGGAGAATGGGCTGAGATGTTCTTACAAAGGTTTAAGGTAGCTCGAGGCCGATGTTACGTGCATTTGCCAGAAAAAGAATTTGTAAGAATCACCCAAAGTTGCCTCAATTTTGATCTGAAAAAGAAATTTCAAGATCGTGAATTTTGGGACCTCCCCCAACTCACCACTAGTGTGGTGCGCTATGAACGGTTACTAAGAGAGGAGGAACAAATGAAAAATTCTAGTAAATGAACGTATTATAGGAACATCGATTATAAAGTAGGTGAAATGGACATCGAATCGGCCGACTTATGTTTGGCCGAATTGGTTAAAGGAAAGTCGTACGTTTGTAAGGCGTGGGCCGAACCCCAAGCCAAAGAAAAGAATGATAAAAATAGTAGAAACTTCTCTTTTGATATCACCAAAGTCGACGCCATATTCGATCAGTTATATAAAGACAAGCAGATTGGTTTGAGCGATCG